>JAJEJH010000044.1:600000-790517 GCA_026122585.1 Anacardium occidentale
CTATAACCCATACAGCGCAGCATTATCCAGAAAGATTTATCATTTCAGCACAAGTACTATTCGGATTCGGAAAGCATAGTGTACCTATAGCTTTAAACTAATTTTAATTTATTATTTCATAACGTATGTATTGATCCTGAATCAGTTTTATCTCTTGTAACCAATGGATCTCAAAATTAACCTTGATTAATTAGTATAATTTATGGTTAAGTAACCCTTTGGAGTTGTAAATATAGCAATCTGATTGTATATAATTATCATCTGCAGTGGATCGATGTGATCTATCAGAATCAAAATGCTCCAAAAAGCTGCACATTTGGATGCTTCTCCAGTCATTCCAACCAGTCTATTTTATTTATTAGTGGCGCCCAAGCAATTATTTGGTACGTCTTTGAACATGGAACTTTCTCAAGAGCACTAACGAAAAAAGAAGTCCATAATAAACGCTCAATCTGTGAAATTTGATCCATCAATGAAATTTATGGACGGTCTCTTCTATATATAAAGGAGGAGCCTAATCAACTTCATTTCTTTCACTCAGGAAACAATGCTTGAGCTCTTTCTGTTTTCATGGTTGAGCAAGGTCCATCATTTTACGAACAACAATGGACGGTCTCTTCTATCTACAAAGTAAGAGATTATGAATTTCCATGACTTCTGCTCCCTGTCTGCCAGACCCAAATCGCAAAAGTTAATGGCGTTTTCAAATTGTCAAGAACTCATCAGAACTTGCAAGGACAAGTAATATGATATACATACGATAACATATCTACTACATTATTGGAATCAAGTTGAAAAAAAAAAAAGACTAGAGATGTCCCCTTAACTTTACCAAAGTAAAGGTAGAAGAAAGTTTAAGGCTCCTGACATATACAGGCTTGTATACGCCGAGTTAACTGTCAGTTCCATTGCAAATTGAAAAACTTGTATTTGATTAATAATTCAAGTGTAGCTCCATAAACTTTCTCCATCTGAATTACTCGGTGAATCGTCTGAAGACGGCGGGTTTAGTCTCGGTGGGCTCACAAGCATTCCTTCTGCCATGTCTGCGAGCAAATTAGGCATGTTTAGAAGCTCTTCTTCGTCAACAAATTCCTGACCTGGAGCCATGCAAGTTGCACTCTCTGTAGGACCCGGATCCGGAGCTATCTCCACATCCGGCTTCTCTTGTTTCGCGGCAGCAGCTTGACTCGCAGCTGCTCGAATGTCGCTGGCGGATGTTGAAGGCGGTGTTGGATATGAGAGAATCATATCGGGAAAGTTTAATGGAGTATCAGGACCTTTCAAAGCAAGAGCCGCCACGTCATAAGCAGTGGCCGCCATTTCAGGAGTGGGATACGTACCAAGCCAAATACGAGTAGACTTACGTGGCTCGCGTATTTCAGACACCCATTTGCCATTCCGGCTTCGAATCCCACGGTATGTATGGTGCCTTCCGGTAGATTGACCCAATGACCCACCTGGAGACAAAACAGGCCTAGGAGATCGACTGGTTGTTGTTGAACAAGAAGAAGAAGAAAGTTGTGACGATGAAGACTCAAGTTGTGGAACTCGTATAGTTGGGTTTGGTGGGTGGTTTAAATTACTAGGAGCATCAGGATCGGCCATATACTATATTACCACATGTGGATACTGAAAAACTGTAAGATTCTGAAATGTAAAAGTATTATATATATAAGTTTCTGAAATGAAAAATCATTGATGAATTGCGTGGGAAATTCGCGGAACAAAGAAATCTGAGCGCTGAAGGGACTTACATCATTTGCGACTTTTGTTCTTTCAGAATAATTATACAGAAGAAACACGTATTTGGCGCTGACAGAGAAAAAGTGGTACAGCTTTAAACTGTCTGGTAGCATGGCCTTATAAAGAATACATAGAGATTAAAATGTGCTTGATTTTGATTTCTGAACCATCGGAATCCGATCATTGAGTTTAGTACTTCTAATTTAGGTCATGCTTACCACTTACAAGATCACTAGGGTGTATAAAACATGTGGGCGTATAATTTTTTTTGAGGGGCAATTATATATCCAAGCTTATAATTAAAAGAGGTAGCATTAAATGACATTGACAGCCATTGCTCGGTTTAATCCAAGTAAATAGTCCCTTCATTTTGATCTTTATTCTCAATTTTTGCACTACTGGGATTTTGAAGGCGAAGGTACCTTCTTCTTCATTTTATTGGAAGAAAAAATAAAAGAACCGTTATACATAGCACAATTAATTAAATATATATGGATCTAAAGTGTAAAGTAAAAAGATTTTTAAGTTTAATTTTACATTTTTGTGAATGAATTTGATTACATACATTAGCAATTTTTGATATGTTGAATTAAAGTGATAAATTTTGTCAATGAATCATTAAGATAAATTTTCTAATATTTACTAGTTTGATAATCGAATTCTCTATTATATCAAAAGATGTTAACATGTGCATTCAAATCTCCTTTTGGTTTATACCAGATGAGTTCTTCGGTAGCAAAAAAAATGATTGAAGTGTCGAGCTTTGACTAAGAAAACCACATTTATGTTAGCATGAATCTAATACGTTGGAAGGGTCTTAGGAATTGGCCCCTAACAAAAAGCAGAGAAATGAAGACTTCAATGATGCAGTAATAATATGAGCGTGACAACTGTTGTATTCAAAGCATAGGCCCATTTTACTTAAAGATCTTTTACGCAGTCCCAAAATCTGACAGGGGTCAACATAATTGCGTCTGGTCCGACCACTCGTTTATGCTCAGCAGACAGAAGCAGCAATGGAACGTCCGTTCCCAATCCTAACAGGAAAAGAAAAGCAAAGTGAAAGATTGAGAACAGCACTAAACTTCTAATGAAAACCAGAGCAAGAAAACACTACTTTCACGGAATAATTCCTCACGAACTTCTTCTTATTTGTTAGTTAGGGTTTACAAGCTTTTGTCCAACAAGAATGTTGGTCTTTCTCACGGATAAAACTCATATTTTTTTTGGGTATATAACACATATATACAAAAAAAGGGGACGAATCCAAAACCATCTAACTGTGACAGACAAATCACCCGAACAAGTAAAGGTAAGACAAAACAATAGAGAAGACCTCAAACAATCCTCTTGATGGTCTGCCTAAATAAAGCTGAAAAAAGCATTCGAGGGTAACAACCTAAAACTACAAGCACTATAGTATAAGCCATTGCCATTAAACATGTATTTATGTACATCCAAAAATGATTAACAAAGCTTAACCAAATCCAAAAGAACTTAATCCTATGAGAGTAACCATATCTCATATTAAGATGAATTTCTTTGGCAATCTTTTTCCCATTTAAATACTTTGTCCACTTGGAAAAAAAATCCTCGACAGTACGATTTTCCTTCCAAGCTAACCTGAGAAATCTGCTTCAAAGCGAGCTTGAGAAAGCCCTTAAAACAACCACAAAAGAAGAGTAAAATCCTAAAAAGACTGTTTACGGCTCAGTAGACGTGAATAGTATTTTCAGGATAAACCACAAGCAGCCTGCACAACCTTTCAAGATATCACAAATCATTATGCAAAGGTTCAAGCATATGTAATAGTGTAAGAAACATCGCAAAAGCATGCCGAAATGCCGCAAAAAAACCTGAAGCAGCCCCTCAATCCAGCAACACCAACAAATTAAAATCCTGGAATCACTCATTGCGGTACAGTCCACGTGAAGACTGTTTCTAGGTTCAACCACGACATCATGTCCTTTACAGGCCAAACCATAATAAGCATGTTCCAGCACGTGTAACTAAACATGTTACAGTCCAACAACTTTGGGTCAACAAAAAAATAAGAATGCTTACAACCAGTAAGCAAAGCAGAAATATGCATGAGGAAGCACCAATAGACGTAGCAGCCTTCCACTTTAAAGGAACAATGGTAATTTCCTGCATTCTCCACATTAGGCCAGGCCAT
The DNA here is from genome assembly GCA_026122585.1 of Anacardium occidentale. Taxonomy (NCBI): domain Eukaryota; kingdom Viridiplantae; phylum Streptophyta; class Magnoliopsida; order Sapindales; family Anacardiaceae; genus Anacardium; species Anacardium occidentale. The sequence goes on from JAJEJH010000044.1 coordinate 603,923, forward strand.
AAGGTCCTTTAAACAACTGAAACTTTTAGTCAGAATAATGCTGTAGCCGAACGTAGCCAAGCGAGCAACTGTTTGCATATGTCTATAAAGTTTGAGCCTTATAGTCAGAGATTAAAAGCAACCACTAAAACAGAAGAATGCGACAGCCAACAAAGACATTGCTGATAATTATGCCTTGAATTTAGCAACAAAAAAGGCCAAAAAGATTGTCCCAAATTCTTTTCTTATTATGATTTACACTACAGCAGACAGGACCTATACCGGCGTTTTTATGCGTTTTTACCGGCGTTTGAGAAAACGCCGCTATAGGTGCCGTCGATATATCTTTTACCGGCGTTTTTGTGAAACGCCGGTAAAAGCGCATGAAAACCGCCGCTAAAAGTGCAGGGATTCACCGGCGTTTTTTTCACTGTTTTACCGGCGTTTTAAAAACGCCGGTAAAACGTTCCACACCCGCCAAATTATTTCCCGCGTGTTTTTGGCGCGCGATATAATGTCGGAACTGTAACCCTATAGCGGCGTTTCCTGCGTTTTAGCGGCGTTTTTTTAATTTTTCGCGGAATTTCTTTGCGGCGGTTTGGAATTTTTTTTGCGACGTTTTTTCTTATAGTGGCGTTTTTTGTTATTTCTATAGCGGCGTTTTTGGTGTACTTATAGCGGCGTTTTTGGTTTTTCATGGAATTTTTTGGGGCGGTTTTGAATTTTTGTCCGGCATTTTTTATATGCTTATAGCGGCATTTTTTATACATTTTTTGGCAGAATTTTCCCTGTTTCATAAACCTTTTCCCCTGTTTATAATTTATATCATGCAAAACACTACAGATAAATTGATAACAATATACTCAAAACCATACCGTCTAAAAATACATACAAAAAATGCTAGTAACATCATGAATAAAATTGAATAAAACATATTATTAGAATTATTGAAGTACATGAATACAATCGTTAATTCTAATATTGTTTACATACACAATTTGAAAATAGTTATGCAGCTTGTTGGAGCCAACACTCTTTACATTATACCCTGCGAAAAAAGTTAAAAGATTTTAGAAGAACGAAATACAATAATAATAAACAATGTCTATTAATGATTGTGAGTACCTACATATGATCCCAACCACAAAATAAACACACAAAATGCATTCAAATTGATGTGATTCTAACAAATGCAAACACAAGAATAAATTATTGACAAATAAACACAATCAGTAACAAATAATTATGAGTGATGCAAAATGACAATGACACACAAAACATCAAATTGATGTGATTCTAACAAAGTGCGTCAGTAAACTTCTTCAGTTAGAGTTAATAAGAAGACATTAAACCACATGGATTTCTAGAAATGTTTTCATAAGTGGTTGCATTTCTAAAAATGTTTTGTAAGTGGAAGTCTACCATAACTTATATAATAAGTTATGAAAAGTTTGTCTACACTATCCAGTAATAATAAATGAGAAGTTTCATCTTCCATCTCCACCCTATTAAAATGTATTAAGAAAGATGTCTCTAAATTCAAATTACATGATTTATTCTTGTGTTTGAATGAATTGTAGGTGATAAATCATAACACAGCTTTATTTTACTAATTCAAATTGCCTATTCTAAACATGAAGCTGTCTTTCATCTTTATTCTCATGGTTACTAAATTAATTAATGAGAGAACATAAACCATATAGATTCAAAGAATTATATCTCATTGTCCAATTCAAAGAATTATATCTCATTAAACCATATAGATTTCAAACAACAATTACAACCAACAACAAATAAAACAAATATCAAATAATTTCAACACTTCATATCCACATACAAACCAGCCCTCCAATCGACTGGATTTCACCAATACGCATTTTTCGAACATAGAAAACAATTTACCAAATCTTTACCAAATCGTAAATACAAACTTACTAGTCATCATCTGGAGAGTGCTGGTTACTAGATGGATGAGGTACCTACGACACATAAGTAAACAATTCATGGTTAATAATTTTCATATAATTATTTAATTTAAAAAAATGTGTTATATGAACATATCTTGTAAACATTACCTCTCCACTAGGTGGCTCGTCATTTTGCTGTGATCGCAAGCCCAATGATGAACAAATCATGGACAACTGAGATTCAAATGTGTTTTTCATACTACCAAGTGTTTCTTGCAGTGTTCTCACTTGGTCTTCCAAGACTCTTATTCTATTGTCCGCCTCATTATTCACACTTGGAGGGCCGCCTGAGTGGTGAGCTGCCGATGCCGATGCCGATGTCGATGCTGATGCTCTGTACATGCTGGGCGTTGGACCTAATCCTAATCCACGCACTCGACCATGCCTTTCTGGTCCCATCACTTGAGCAAATGCATTATCTTCCATTTCTGGAAGACTTGCATTTGACTCTTGGATAGAACTTTGTAACTCATTTATTTTCTCTTGGAGGAGTTCCTAAACCCATTACAAAATGCAACGTCTTATTACACGAAATTTATCACAACAACAAATAAAGTGCCAGAAACAAAACTCACGATTGTGTGTACAGAGTCCTGATCAATAGGTCGCCCATCTTTACGAGTCCGATGGGTGGCTATGAACACTTTGGCTCGTGACGGCTGTTCACCACTTGATGTCTGTTCCTCAAATGTAGAAAATCTAATCATATGATTAACAATGAGGGTAAAAAAACTAACCATTTCGTTCATTAATCGCGTTATGCTCTTTGTTCCTCCAGTATGTGGCATTGTTTGAGCAGAACGAGTCCTTCTATTTGTTCCGCTACGTCTCTGAAACAAAGAAAATGCTTAATAAAGAGATACAATTCATCATTACGTAACTAGACAAGAAAGAGCAAAAATTATATTACCCGCCCCTGTTCAGAATGCCACTGTGTTACGAGAGCCATCCACTGGTCTCGTGGAATCCGATCCAGTTTATTGTTGACAAGGTCATCAATATTGGGATAACGTTCATAGTACTCTGCTTTTAGGTCATATTTATAGTCTTTCCATTTCTTACCCAGAGACTGTAACACCTATTTGTCTCCTTCTGGAGGGTATGAAAACCTTGCCTGGAAAAAAGCATATAGTATTAATTCGTGTTATTGGGCTCGTAAGAAATAATGCGATAGTATGTGTAGACAATAATGCAATCTTACCTTAACCAATTCAAGAATCCTTTCTTTCTCTGATGCCGGAATTCGCCTCCAATCTTGTATACTTAACGGGAGCAATTGACAATTCCTTGCTACCGTCCCCAGATAACTAGCCAAAGTACGAGCTTCGGGTCCTACTCCTTGGTGCATATCGTTAAACTGCACCGTGACCTTTTCACCCGGAGGCATATTCCAAAGTTCTGTCATCAAAGTTGGTCCCCTTCTTCTTGTTTCTGATTCCTGACCTGTAACACATATGAGAAAAAATAACATATAAGTCAATGGCCATATGTTGATAACAAAATGAAATAACTATTAACTGCATGTTGTCTTTTACCAACTATGGTTGGGGTGCTGTCTTGCTGTTGACCTTGTGGGTCAATGCTTTGTGAGGATTGCCCCTCGAGGACCGTTCGTATATCTCTTTTCCTCGACATTTTTTAGCTGTAATCTGCAAAACAAAAATTCTCGTTATTTATTGATTCATATATAAATAATTAAGAAAAACAAAAAAACGCATATAAAAGGTTAACTCATGTAGCTACAGAAATCAATAACATAGCAAAGATAACATTTGAGTTAACCTTAACCAACATTGTCATCATCATCCTATAACTGTTGCTCAGTAAGCATATCAATGAAAATGCCGTCTATGTCACTCCTAACCAGCTCAAAATCATCATTCTCTGTCTCTATCTGATTTGCTAAATGGAGAATATTCCCCTCCTCGTCAGGGATATTCACATCAATGTTACCCCCATCAGATGTAACATCTCTTAAATCAAAAGTATCTCTAGGCCTTATGGGCAAAGGAACAACCCATTGTTCATCTCTTCGATCTTGGACAAAGATAACTTGTTGAGCCTGAGATGCAAACACAAAAGGTTCATCAAGTATATGATCACCAGTGTGAATTAGGTGAGCAAAACTTATTAGTGTAAATCCTTGTGCGTCCTGTGTTATCCCTCTACCGTGGGTAACATCAACCCAATCACATCTAAATAGTACAATATTAAATTCATCGTAATAGTTGAGTTCAATAATATCAGTTAATGCACCATAGTAAGTCACATCGCCTAACACAGGCCTGGAGTCGTTACTACTGGCATAACTTTGGGTTTTGGCTACCACCATAACTCCACAATTTTGTGTACTCATGTCTTTCTCATATTCTTTCGTTCGAAATCTATACCCGTTATACAAATCAAAACATTTAAACCTCTTTGCAATATAGTTTGGACCACGCGCAAGGGCTTTTATTTCAGTAATGAGATGCTCATCGTCGTCAATGTCAAGATCTTTTGCCTAAAAGCAACATAAGTAGTTATTTGTTAATAGCCACTAATATACACATATATACAGAGATATATATAAAAAAGGACAAAACCCATTTACCTTTACGTTGAACCATTCATGAAAGGATTCGCTGTGTAAGCGGTCAATCTCATGTTGAGTTAGTCGTCGTCGACGATGCTGTCTTTTGATAGCGCTAACATGTTCTCTGTAATTTAGGGACAAATGAGTACAATACATCACAATTTGAGTCAATATATTCATGGATATATAACTTACTCTCGGCATCTCCGGACTATATCTGAATCACAATTGAAAAGAACATAACGTTGTGCCTGAACCCACATATTGTCATCCATCATGAAACCCTGAACACTTCCAGACGGTTGTCCAACCTGGGGAAATAGGATTGACTTGGACCCAGGTGCATTAGTTGTGTCTTTTTGGCCCTGCGATAATTTGTCGTCATCTAGATATTGGGCGTAAAATGCCAAACACTCTGAAGCAAGAAACGCTTCAGCAATCGAACCCTCTGGATGAGCTTTATTCCGGACAGTTGATTTTAAAGTGACTAATAACCTGATGAATGACAGAGTGTGAGCTTACTTTCAAGAATTGACTATAAAGTATATTTATTTATAACATTTACCTTTCGATTGGATACATCCATCGGTACTACACTGGCCCAGCAAGCCTCGCTTCTGCAGCCAGATGAACAACCAAATGCACCATAATTGTGAAAAATGCAGGGGGGAAAATTTTTTCCATATTGCAGAGTGTGAGCACAATCTTTCTTTCAAGTTGCTCGAGATCCCGGATTCGAAGTGACTTAGCACACAAAGCTCGAAAGAAGTTTGATAGTTCAATCAGAGTAGAACTTACTTTCGTAGGCAATGCACCTCGTAATGCAAGTGGAAGGAGTTGTTGCATTAATACGTGACAATCATGAGTTTTTAAACCAGTTAATTTGTGTTGTTTACGAACACATCGTGAAATGTTTGAGGCAAAACCATCCGGGAACTTAACTTGTTCCAACACTCCATAAAAAATTTTCCTCTCATGTGACGTCATCGTATAGCAAGCCGGAGGTAAATAAGTTTTTCCGGAATCCCGCTGTTGAGGCCATAACTCTTTCCTTATGTTCATCTCTTGCAAGTCCCGACGAGCGTGAATGTTATCCTTTGACTTTTTATCAATATTGAGAATTGTATTTACCACATTGTCACAAACATTTTTCTCAATGTGCATCACATCAAGGTTATGTCTTATTAAATGCAATTGCCAGTAAGGTAAGTGGAAGAAAATACTTTTTTTTTTCCATGTTTTTGGCTTGACCCCCGTAACTTCTTTATGCATCTTTCCGTACATGAACTTGATATTTTTCAACTGATCCAGGATTGTAAACCCCGACGGTGAAACTGGAGTGGATCTTAATTCGATTGTCCCGTCAAAGGATTTTACATCAAACCGAGACTTATGAGTGATATCCAAAAACTGACGATGACCCATGAAACAAAACTTTTTACCATTCTTCAGATGTCTGGAGTCTGTCTCTGTGTTACAACAAGGACATGCAAAACAACTATGAATGTTCCACCCAGAGAGATTACCATAAGCAGGAAAATCATTTATGGTCCACATAATTGCTGTATGCAATTGAAACACTTGATTCGATGAGGCATCAAACGTTTCCACCCCTGTCTCCCATAAGTCTTTAAGGTCTTCTATCAAAGGTTGCAAGTAAACATCAATATCATTACCAGGCCCAGAAGGACCGGGAATTAACAATGAGAGCATGCAGAATTGTTGTTTCATGCACAACCATGGTGGTAAATTATAGGGAAGTAAAAAGACCGCCCATATGCTGTAAGTGCTTAGCATATTACCAAACGGATTGAAACCATCGCTCGCTAAACCCAACCTAACATTACGTGGTTCCTCGCCAAATGTAGGGTAGATCGAGTCAAAGCTTTTCCATGCTTCTGAGTCAGCCGGATGTCTCATGATTCTATTCTTGGTACGGTGTTTATCATGCCAAGTCATGAGCTTTGAAGTTTTTGGGGACATGAATAACCTTTGAAGTCTTGGCTTGATAGGAAAATACTGCAACACTTTCGTCGGATTTTTTTTTTTCTTGACCATATTAGAAATTCCTATGGCACTAGATGAAGCACTCTCATGATTTATCCACTGAGACGCCCCACAAACTGAGCATAAGTCATCAGAAGCTTTTTCTTTCCAGAATAGCATACAGTTATTGGGACAAGCATGAATTTTCACATATTTAAGTCCTAAGGCTTCAATAATCTTTTTTGTTTCATGAAAAGAGTTTGGTAATGTCTCACCCTTTGGAAAAGCCTCTTTTAAAAGCTTAATTAAAACATCAACCGAATCGTTAGACCAACCGTAACGACATTTTAAATTATAGAGATGTAAAACGAATGACAGTTTAGTGAAATTCTCACACCCTGGATATAATTCTTCCTTAGCATTTTCTGTTAACTTATGGAAGTCTTCTTTTTCTCCAACCAACCGATCTGGTTGTTCTTCCATCATAGTATCATCGATGTTGGGTTCAATTACATCTCTGTCATGATTACATGTACCGAAAAGTTGTCCAGATACCCCAAAAACATCATGTAACATTGCTGTTATGGAATTATCTGTACCCATTTCTTTTTGTACTTGGATGTCTGGGGTTGGCTGTTGTGTGACCATAGATTCACCATGACAATACCAAGTCGTATAACCAACCATAAATCCATAAACCACAAGATGGTCATACAGTTCTATCCGATTTTTGTAGTGGTAATTAACACACTTTCTACAAGGACATGGGACCTTGTCAGTACTTGATTTACCTTGAAATGCAAAATCTAGGAAGCTATTCAACCCTTCTAAAAATTCTGCGGTAACTGTTGGGAAACTCATCCAACTTCTACACTTGCGAGTATCCATAACAACGTACTGATAGAGAAAAACACAGTTAAAAATATACCTAATGTAACCACCAAATCAATCAGACCATATGACATTTCATAGGTATATTCCTTGGTTCATACATTGGTCCTAATTATTTTAATTTTAATAATTAGGAACTTCTCAAACCTTATAAATTTGAAATGCCTACAAAATCTATGTTGCAATGATACATTTCTCTATATATGTCATATATCATAGCATTATCATGTGATCTACCATATAATATTAAATAATTTATCATCAAAGGACATGTAACATGTTATATTACTAATTTATTTGTTGATATATTGTGAACTAGTTTTGTGGTAATTAATGTAATGTGATTTAGTTCCATGATATTTTTGTTGGAGTTTTTATTTTTGGGTGATTTCGTAAAGTTTAGGCTTTTTTTTTTGGTGAGTTGAAATTTTTTTGGGAGTTTTTATTTTTGGGTGATTTCGTAAAGTTACTAAAGATCTCACATGTAGGGGAGGATTCTGATAATGTCTTATAAAACTTAGGGAGATCAATCAGAATCTTCCTTTTCAAATAGTTCATTATGGTCTTTATGATAAAAACATTAAATACGTATGTTTGTATTTATTTGCTAAATAAAGTTCATCATGTCTATAAGTTGTAAGGGATTATATACGGTTGGTTATAGTGGGGAAGATAAGAATATTTTTCTTGCATTTATTTAATCTGATATTTTATGATTATGTGCTTCTTTTAAGTTTGTGATATGGCCTGGATTCTGAATTTTTTGTTTTAATATTTGTGTTGGCAACAATGGGAGTAGCAGTGTTGGCTGTGGAAAATGGTGGCTTTCCCAGCTGTGTAACTGGACTTGCAGGCAGCAGTAGGAGTTTTCTTCTGTCTCTTAGATGGCCTGGTCTGTTGGCAATGTGGGAAACACATTTTGTAAATTTGTATCTTGTTTTTTCTAGCATGGGCTGCTTGCATTTTTACTTAGTTTGAGCTGCAACTTTGGGTTGCATTTTGCATTTTTCTTAGTTTGGGCTGCTTGTTTTTACTTACTTTGGGCTGCAATTTTGGCGTTGGTTGTAAAGTTTTTTCTAACGTTTTGCTTAGGATCGTAGATTTGTATTTTATTTTGTACATAGTTATAAGTACATAGTTATAATATTTGTTGCACTTTATTGGCCAGAAGTTTCAGATAATCCCATCCTGTTTTAATTATAGGTTATAAGTTTAGTTAAATACTAATTATTGTACATGATCTCAATTTATGTAGGTGTGGTATGACTAATAGTAGGCTTGGTTAGGAAATCAGTTCCTCTCTGCGGCCTTAGTGAATAATTTTTTATGGTAAAATAACTAACCAAAACCAAAGGAAGATGACCATTGATTTAATCTTGATATATATATATATATATATATATATAAAACATGAAATGATTAAAAGATTATCTGCCCTGGAAGCTCAGAGAATTCTGAACCCTTGCTTTCTCCCTCAAATTTCTCTACTTCACCGCATTCTTCTATTAATTCATGTTTCCCTCATATTAAGGATTTGTATTTTTATCTGTTATCCATCTTCTCAGTTTTATTTTTCTCACTTCATCATCTTTTACTTTCTTCATTTCTCATAAGGATCCAACTGACAACATGGTACTTCTCTCTCACTCTGTTTCTCGTTAATTTTTGAATGGCATATCTTGCTATGGCTAGTGCACAAATAAATATGGGAAATGCAACATTAATGAATTTTGTTTGGAAGCAGGATGAGGAACCCTTTAAGTAGAAATTGTTTTGTTGTGGGAATTTTCTGTAGAAGAAAATTTTTAATCAAGCAATAAGCCTCAGAGATATAAGTTATTGTGACACTATTATTTCTTCTCTTTTGCTGTTCTTTTTCTGATAATTTACAAGTGATCAATGTGGTTTTTTTCAATTTTATTTCTACTAGTTTCCACTCTTCTTCTTGTTTTTGCATTTTTCCAGGTTGAATATTTGAAAAGTTCTCAAAATATAAAACAGTTTCAATCCACAGAGTTCTCAATTATGTCCTAAAAATCTTACAAAATAAATATGCATAAACCTTTTGAAAACTTTTACTCAAATCTGAAGCTGTGTCTGAGAAATAAAAGAAGAGATTATTTTTATGTTGTATGGAACTGAAATCACAAAACACCTTATGCAAATTGTTTTTATTCGGCCTCTCAAGTAAGTTGCCGATTTTGTTTTGGTCATATGTTTGTGAATATTTGCAGTCTAACTATTAAATGGCCTTTCTAATATTCTGAATTTCCAACGTTACACTTTGTAACATTTCTTGCTAATTTAAACATACGAACTTAAATGTTTTAATGTTAATCACCTAATCACATTAAAACATAGCAGGTTGTATGCTTTTCCCTTTCCGTTTTGGGTTTTAACTAGTTTATTATTAAAACAGGGGACTTACAGTATGCTTCATGTAAGTTACCAAAAATGCTCATCCAAGCCGCAAAAATCACCGATTTTTTAAATCCAAACAAAAATCAAAAAAATTGAAACCGATTCAATGAAACATATCAATTGAAACCGAAATCAAAACAAAACCGCAAAAATCAAATATTCAAAACTTAATAATTCTAAATACACTTCCAAGCCAATACCACATCCAAACCAACCCTCCAAATCAGTTGGATTTCGATTAACAAACTTTAATAAATAATAAAAAACAAAATATAAACACAAAAGTTTCAGAAAACTTACAACTTAGCGTCCAAATGCGAAGCAATGCGAAGAAGGGCAGAATGACGACTTCCAATGAAGAAGAAATGGCCGGAAACCGTCGAGAACAAGCCTGGAACCGGCGAATACAGCGGGCACAGTGGGAGAAGAGCGGCTGCAGCGGTGGGAGGGAAATGGGAAAGGAAGAGGAAAAGTTCGCGCGCTAGGTTTATGGTGACCTATAGCGGCGTTCTTTAATGAGATTTACCGGCGTTTTTATAAACGCCGGTAAATCTACTTATAGCGGCGTTTATTTTACGTTTCTGTGGCGTTTATTAAAAACGCCGGTAAACATGTGTTCTTTAGCGGCGTTTGCACAAACGCCGCTAAAAAAACGCCGCTATATCCCAGTTCTGCTGTAGTGTTAGTTTTTCTAACGATAATTTTTTAATAAAGACAAATATTTTTTATTAAGATTTGGTTTTCCTAATGTACACTTCCTGGTAAGAGCAAATTCTTTTCCTACTAGGATTTTTTTTTTGGTTTTTATAATCTATACATAAAAACATTGTTATTTGACTAAATAATTGAGCAAATGAGAGATTTAAAAAGTGCAGTTTAGAGAGAGTTTGTAATTCCTTTGGATTAAGGTCATTTGGTGTATTTGAGTTTAAAGTTTGAGTGTTAAATCTCCCCATATAATTTGGTACTCTTTAGTTTTATTAGCGATTTTATTGTCTTCTTTTGCTTATGAACAAATTTATATATTTTTTTCTATTTTGTTGTTAAATTTATTTAGTCCAAATAAATTTGTCTCTACCCTGACAATTGCTACTAGCTTCCATACCCTTGAACTCAAGACCATGCACCATCCAAGACCTCCATGTTAAAGTTTGATACAAATAAGCAATCTTTGAAGTAAGATTATCTTACAAAACAAAACACATGTTAAAGGAAGAGCTTTGCCCAATGGGACTAAGCATCTTTCTAAATGACTAATCCATATTAACAAGAAGATTCCTAAACAACAGGCCATGTAAAAAGAGAGAGGGAAAGGAAGGGGGAGGGGGAGGGTTAAGGGTGGGGGGGTGGTTTGTGGGGAAAGGAAAGTTTCCACACGTTTTGTCCTTCCAACTCAGGGAAAGGTTAGCTCTAAGACTAACTAAGGGAAGAATGAAGGCAACAAAGGCAAGGACCTACCATAAGGATCTAGGCAAAGGACCAAAAGAAAAGAAGACATCAACACATGAACAAACCATTAGAAGAGAGGAGAATTTTTCAAGATGCAATTAAAAAGACTTTAATCACAAGCTAACATTTTATGCCTGGATGAATATTTAAAACTCAAAACGTTAATGCCTTTATCTATGATGGTTTTGACCACCTTTTTAGGAATTTTACCTTTAGAGGTGCTTTTATTAGAAAATTTTCAATTATTCCATTCTCTTTGCAAAGTATAGATCAAGGCACCCAAACTTATTTTGGAAAGAATATGATTAGGCCTAATACCTTTCCAAGCCATAGACATGTAATCAACGTAACTCCTTTAAGGTTACCTAGCATAGTCCACATTGTTTCTCTTCATTAGCTCTTTCCACAAATCAAAACTGAAGTCATAGTTAAAAGACAATTGATCAACATCTTCATCATGTCTTTTACATAAAACACAGGTGAGATCCTTCATATGCCAAAAACTTTTGAGCTTGTCCTTAATAGAAAACCTTAACCTGAGAGCAAGTCAAAAGATAATAATTAATTATTTAGGTCTCATCATTATTAGTCATGTTTATGCTTATCTTAAGTAAATATGCCCATTTAAAGTAAATATGCCCTTAAGCATGTATTCTTAAACATAAAATATGTGGTGATACATGACCTTAACTATTGTTAACTCCCTAGAGCCCAAAGGGGCCAACTCATTCACTTAGGGTCTTGTTATTCATTGTTTGTCTTCTTGGGTTTTCAAGATGTAATGTCACCCTTCTCATTTTCTTCAAATCCAATAATTCATATCTTCTTTATTTTCAAACTAAATTTGCAAAATAATAGAAAACCTTGAGTTAGCTTCAAAAGGGGGTTGATGTGAGAGGAGAATTACAACAAGAATATAAAGAGAGGTAGGGCTAGCATGCCTTATTTTAGTATTACATAGAAAAACACTAACAAAAATAATGAGGCATAGCTAACTAATTTATGTGTTAGAATTGAATTTAACTTTTTAGCAAGAATACTAGTATCAAGTAATGAAAATACTTGTGGTTGTTGAATCCATGAGATTATGTAAACAAATACTAAAACAATGCTATTTCTAACTTTATCTTGACGATCAAATTCAATTTGAAAACTTATCTAAAACTAAATTAAACTATGAATAAAAGCAATTTAAACCAAAACTAAATACAACTAAATTAACATGATAAATACGATGAGAAAAAATGTTAAAACTTCGGGTTTATTAATCCCCTTTAAAATAACTCTTTTATATGACTGAAGAAATTATATTATTTATGTGACAGTAGAATTCCCTAATTTAATTAATATTTTTTCTAAAGTAATATTAATTTTACATAATCTAATAATTTATATATCTCTATGTAGATTTAATTAGATAAAAGTGTATTATCATTCTATAGAATCCTCTAGCTTTCAACATAATTTAATTGTGCCATGGCTATTGCTTTATATTCAATCAATCTATGACATCCATTATCTAAGCCTTTGTGCAATATCACCTTTTGGTCTCAATTACGCAATATAGATCCTTTAAAAGATTGGCCAGATTTCTAATAGACATTAAGTTCATAATACATACTCATTATGAAATAGCATATTTTTCAATCGTAATCAAAGTTATTAACAATTCATAGATTAGCTAGCCTTAGAATTAGCTAAGAAAAATTAGGTCATAATGATGGAAACATAAACACACAAATTCAAGAAAAGCATAATAGAAATAAGAGATAAAACCAGGTATGAAAGTCTTGAATTTTTACTGCAATCTTCTTGAATTCTCCCAAAAGTACAAGTCTCAAATTGATCAAATTGTTTGTATGCAAAAGAACATGAAAACAATCCCAAAAAGGTGAGAAAAAGGCTCTCTTTAAGTGTCTATGATGACTCTTCCCTTTTTCTTGATTTTAAAAAACCATCTCTTATATATGCTAGGGTTGGAGTCAAGTAAGAATTATTATTTTAGTATGCTTTTGCATATCATCCCATTGTAATGCCACACTATAGCGCCTAACTTTTAGAACTTGTTCTTTTCCTATGAATCACCTAATTTGGACATCGAAAACTCATTTTAAGTCTATTTTAGCCCTCAGTGGTCAGAAAAAGAATTTTATAGTGAGTAGTATTTCTAGACTTAATTTTGTAGTAATGATTGAAGGCCTAAAAAAAATTGTATTTTTTTCCTATAATAGTTTATAAAAAGCTTGAGATATCTACTACGACTTTTCTGAAGACCATTATTACATTATGGATCTCGAACTTTGTGAAAATTTTTATTTTCTTACCATGGCAAGTAATGCTCTTTTTCTCCTTTTATGCTTTGATGTTTCTTCCTCAGACTCAATTTAAATCATTGATTAGTCTTTCATAAGTGACTTTTAAGATTTATTTCCATTGAATTCATATCAAATTCATCATTTCTTATAAAACTAGATATGGAAACTTGTGATCCCCGAAGTATGCATGTAATGAGAGTAGAATGGTCAAAATGCCTTTTAAAACTTTATAAATTGACCATAAAAATATACATGTAATTGACATTTATAACAAATCCTAACTAACTTTTTGCTAGTCCCTAGCAAAATAAGCATTATATACTAACATATAATAAACCAAAATTAAAACTATTAAAACTAGTCTAACTAAGCTAATTAACTAACTAAACCATTTCTGTAGGTTGTCATGGTTGCATTTATTATATGCGACAAGCGTTTAAACTTCTAGATGACCCTAGCAGACAAGTTATAGTCTTGTGAGGATTTCCATCGATGCTATTCATAAATATCATCAACCTAAAAACAAAATCAAAATTATACATAAAAATAGAACAACAAGTAAGTTAGCATATATTTTCATCTCATGAACTACAACAAACAACTAGTATATAACTTACCAACTTCATCATCTTTAGTTGCACTCAAAATGCCACACCACTACTTTATCGATTCTTATATCTGTTTCATCTATAAAACTTATAACAAAACCTTTAGAGTACATTCATGCATGCACCCCCACATACAAGTGACTGAAAATAAATTTTATAAACATATTTCTTTTAGAAACATGTCAACACTTTTCCTTCAGTATATATTATTGAAAAATGCCTCAACCTTTGGATCATAGTCTGATTTAGAAAAACACTTTTTATAAATAAGCTTAAGGGCTTAGATATTGTTTTCAACATGTCATTTTTACATGACATACATAGTATAACACAACTCAACATATGAATAGTCAAAAGGAACTTTCAATTAGTATAAACTCAAAATGTATAGCAACAATGTTGATGAGACATAAAATAACAAATACAAAATTCAGCATAATGTACAAAATAACCAACTTGCTGTAGTTATAGTGATGTCCTTCGAGTATGAGTATTGTAAGGTAAGAGATAAGAAATACCTATTGGGTGAGTTTATCACTTACTCCTACTTTTTCTTTTCTTTTGCAAGTCAGTTTAATAAAGGCTAAAAAAAGGAGATGATCGTTGTTTGGGATCTAGCTTTGGTTTTGTAGCATGCTTGTGGCTCATATGCTTACACTGTTTCATATTTGTATATAGTTGTCCAGAATATGCATATGTATGTAAACATAACTATTTTGTGTGACCTTTTAAGCATATAAAAACCTATTTTGGGCATTGTTAGCTTATTTATACCATATTTTTTTTTTCTGCTATTGTATTTCAGCTCAGTGTTTTGAGTTTTTTTGTTGTATATTAATGAGAATAGTTATTATACTTCAGAATACAAACATGTAATAATATATATTAGATATGTACAATAATATACAGTAGGAGTGCTGACATTTTTGGTATCAAAGTAGAAATGTGAACTATATTTTAAAAAATAAGTGAATATGTATGTGAATTGCAATGTTTTCAAATCACATATGCATGAAGCTCAAGATGTCCCAACAGTCAGCACTTATCTTCCTCTCAGTGTAAGTACAATAATATAAGGTTTTGTTTGAATTCAGTTAGCTAACCTTTATGTTCGATGATTTTCCAAATAAGAGACTTTATATTCCTAAATTCATTGAGGAAGAGGATAGTACCTCAGTTAGACCTTTGAGTGTAAGTGAGAGTGAAAGGAAATGATTTCAAGCCTTTCATGAAGCTTTTTGTACATAGGATGTGAGAGAGATTTTTAGAAAAATGATGAAAAAGCTTCATCAACAGCCAGTCAGATGTGGTGAATGAATACCTGTGAGGAATGTACCAATTAGAGAGGAGGCCAATCAAGGGCTATTTAAAGGGTAACCAGATTTTGAGAGAAAAAGGTATTTACATCCAAAGGATAAACGTCAATGACTAAAGATGGGTAGATCTCATAGACAATTTTGAGTCTAAGACAATTAGTACCAGTGGTTTAGAGTAGATGTATCTAATTTATAGTCTACTAGGGATTTATCAAGTTCGTAAGTTTAATGGGACTAGAGATCCAATAATGGCTAAAGAATGGATAGAGGTGATTGAGAGTGTCACTAGTTTGTTTACTATGCCAGATAGAGATAAGATTAGATATGCTGGTTTCATGTTTAGAGAGGGCATGAGACTATAGTGGAACCTCATCAAGACTATTGTGGATAAGGAGAAATTGACTTGAGATAAGTTTTGGTGTATGTTTGAGAAGAAATTCATGAGTTTAGGTGCAGTTTATACCTGAGCCCAAAAGTTTATTGAGCTATAGTAGGGGTTAAGTACAGTAAAAGGGTACATGACTCGATTCAATACATTGGGTAGGTTTACTCTTAGTCTAATGGGGACGAAGGTTGATAGAGTTTAGAAATTCATCCATGGATTTTGTCTCACCATTACAAGAGATGTTATGACTATCGATAACTCCCTTCAGAGGTTCAATGATGCTTTAAAGAGAGTTACCATATCAGAGATGTGTCTTCAGAAGATAGGTATATTTCTAAGACAACTTGAGAGAAGTGGTATTAGAGGCAAGAGGCCCATTCAGTAAAAGAACATAAGAAAGAGAGTTTAAAGACAAAAAACAACTTACTAGCTACCAATATATGTTAAATATGACATGAGACATGACAATGTGTGCTTGGTTTGTTAGAATGTATGCTTTGGGTGTCGTCAACCAAGACATGAGATTACTGAGTGCCTGACTAAGGGTGAAGTAGGACCCAACAGAGGTAGAGCTAGTTTTAGCAAAGGTAGAGTAAGACCACCTAGGGGTCGTGTTAGTTGTAGGACCCACCGCCACGTGTACCCCTGCTGTTGAATAACATGGTTCTTTTATTAATAAATTGAAAACTTGGGTACATGCGACGAAAATCCTACGAAAAATAAAACCTGCTGCTAATTACATTTACATGCGGAAGCTTTAAACATAAACTGAAATATACAATGGGCCCAAACTGGCCTTTTTCATATATTTACAAACTATTCTGTACATTGTTCTTACACTGAGTACATAAAGATGTACAAAATACAAGACCTCACAGGCCAAAACTGAAAATATACATGCTGAACTGTGTGTGGGGTCCTCTCTCGCAAGCCTCAATCCACCCGCTTCTCACCAGCAGCATTCTGACCTGAAAAGGAAGGAAGAAGAAAGGGGATGAGTGATAAAGATCACCCAGTAAGCATTCCTTACTTCTCTCAACCCAAGCAAACAACAAATAATCAAACATACCTAGCCTTGACCCTAATCATACATCTAGTCACTTGCTGGCATTGAAACCGATTAATCTATTATCTGTTCTCATTATTAATCATGTCATGCAATATATGTCATGTCATGCTAGCTGAAAATATCTGATAATGATGCATGTATCTGAATCTATATGTACCCGAAGGTACCTGCTGTGTTGATCAGGCACAGGGATTCGACATCCTGGCCATGTGGGTTAAACAGTTTAGCTACTGGCTAGAAAGCTGAAAATAATACTAGATAATCTGACTGGTATCAGAAAATTGAATCCCACGGATGCCCTCTCGAATTCACCCAAACTCTAACCCGTATATCAGATTCTGAATATTGAAACCTACTGAATTCAGATTCCTTGATCCTCTGTTATGCTATATGACATGCTATGGAATGCTTATGCAACATCTGTTATCTGATTATGCTCTTATCTGATGTTATTTAGCCTTTAGAAAGGTTACCCATCCTTTGCATTTCTTTTTTTGTATTTTTCTAGAAAACTTTACTGCTGCACGGGCGTGTGGACCAAGCACACGGTCGTGCATGAGACACACACGAGCGTGCATGACAAAGACACACGGGCATGTGCCCAAATGCATGGGGTCGTGCACTGGTCGTACAGCCGGTTGTACGCACTTCTGAAATTTCTAGACATTTCATGCAATAAAACTGGCACACGGGTGTGCGTCTACATTCCTGGCCATGCACACTTCATGCACACGGGCGTGCTCTTGCAGAAACCAGGACACATGAGAGTGCTCTTGAGGACACACGGGCGTGCGTCTAGTTCTGCAACACGAGCAACTGCCTGAAATTGTAGGAAACCAAGCCATTTCTCAACCAAACACAAATTAACCTGAAACATGCATTATTGGCACTTATATAAGCATGCGTATCACTTCAATTTCATCATTCATCATTCCCAGCTCATTCCATCATGAAAATCAAACATTTCTCTCACATAAACACATA
Source organism: Anacardium occidentale (assembly GCA_026122585.1). Lineage (NCBI taxonomy): Eukaryota > Viridiplantae > Streptophyta > Magnoliopsida > Sapindales > Anacardiaceae > Anacardium > Anacardium occidentale. The sequence continues at coordinate 621,868 of JAJEJH010000044.1, forward strand.
CAAGCAAAGCAAGCATGGTTGCTGGGTGGAAATCAACATCTAATGCATCATATCATCACCATATAAACATACAAACATCACATATCATGTTGGAAACGTAACAAACATTTCCAACATCATCAATCATCACAAAGCAAGCTGGGAAACTCAGGAAGAAGTAAGAGAACACTTACCTCTTACCATGGTTGCTGGAAAACTCAAAGCTATCTACTCTCTTACTAGATTGAGAGCTGTTAGAAGCTGGATTTTTTGTCTAGGGTTGGGAGCTGCTGAAACAAAGAGAAGAAAAATGCTGAAATGGGTGAGAATAGACTTAAATCTCCCGTCTCTCTCTCAACTACCCACCTGCACGGGCGTGCAGGGCAAGGTGCACGGGAGTGTACAAGGGAAAATAAAGGAAATTCATTTTTCGTGCTTCGCATGATTGAAACCTCCCTAAAGGAATCATACGAAGGCCACACAACTCTGAAAACTTACCAACTCACCCTTAAACTCTTCTAGACTTACAATATATTTCTGGATCTCATTTCTAACCCCAAAACTCTTTTTCTAAAGGCTTTTCTAATTCTGGGATGCTACATTAGTAGTCAGAGAAGTTAATCTTTCTCAAGATGGTGGAACTAGTGTACCTGGAGAAAGTGTTGGGACATTTGGTAGTGGAGGCCAAGCTAGGGTATTTACAATGAGGCAGGAGTAGATGGAGACTACTGCATATGTCGTGGCAGGTTAGTTCTTCTTCTTTGACACTCCTTTATTTGTTTTAGTAAATTGTGATGCCATACATAACTTTATTTCACGAGAGGTAGTTAAAAGATTATGGTTGATTCCTAGTGTGGCTAAGAGGAGTGTTTATGTTGAGATACCAGATAAGAGAGTGACGTTTAGAGATTAATTATTGTTAGATCATGAAATTGTGGTCATAGGTGGAAATATGATAATAGATCTTATCATATTGGAGTTAGTTGATTTCAATATGATCTTAGGTATGAATTTCTTGTCTAAGTGTAGGGCAAAAATTGATTATTAGAGGAAAAAAGTTAGGCTACACATAGACCTTGATCAGTTCATATTTGGAGAGACCAATTTGAAGACTATGCTGATTTCTTGTGTTCAGGTTAGGAAAATGTTAAGTAAGGGTTACATTGGGCACTTGGCTAATATAGTATATAGAGATGTGGTTGAGTCAATTATCAATGAGGTGTCTATTATCTAGAAGTTTTCTAATATGTTTCTAGAAGAGTTACTTGGGTTACCTTCTAAGAACGAGTTAGGGTTTAACATTTAGTTACTTCCAAGTAGGCTCCCATTTATAAAGCTCTGTATTGGATTGCTTCAGCTAAACTCTAAAAGTTGAAAAACTAGTTATACGAGTTAATAGACAAGAAGTTCGTCCAGTCGAGTTATTTTTCATAGGGGTGCTTTTATTCTCTTTGTTAAGAAGAAAAATAGATCCGTAAGGATATACATTGATTATTGGGAATTAAATGAAGTCACAGTGAAGAATAAATACCTCTTACCTAGAATTGATAATTTGTTTGATCAGCTTAGTGGTGTCTTAGTATTTTTGAAGATTGATTTAAGATATAATTATCATCAGGTGAGAGTGATAGAAAGATATGTGTCTAAGACTATATTTAGGACTAGATATGACCATTATGAGTTTATAGTAATGCTATTTAAGTTGATGAATATTCTAGTATTATTTATAGATTTGATGAACCAGGTATTCTAGGATTACCTCAATAGATTCATCGTTGTATTTATCGATGATATCTTGGTTTATTTGAGGAGTATAGAGGAGCATATAGAGTATTTAAGGTTTGTACGACAACAATTGAGAGATGGACAATTATATCCAAATTTAGCAAGTGTGAATTTTGGCTAGATAAAATAGTATTCTCGGGACATGTTATCTCTATTGATGGTTTATCTGTGGATTTGAGTAAGATGAAGGTTATTATAAAACACCATTAGAACATAATATATTCATATAATAGATATTTGTTAATCATTGCTTATCCTCCCTTCATTCCTTTTCCTTTTTCTTCATAATGTTTCTTCCAAATGAAAAAAAAGTCATCTGAATATGTTGTTATGCCATGTGATTCGGCCAATCTTCCTTTTCCTCCCACTATGACTATTAAACCCTAAATGAAGCGTATGGTTTCTGACGGAAACCCGCATCCATTTCAACAAGGATCCAAAACCAATAATACAATATTTAAACAATGTATTAATATAAAATTTTAGCTAGAACATGTCAATTTAAAACTCTGGAATTTGAAAGGTAGATTCATAAAATTATGACTAGAAGAATTCTATATATCTTAAATCCCAAAACACAAAAGTGTAGATGAAAAGAACGACCAATTACACTAGAATAGAGTCGTAATTGAAAATAGACTGAAGAGGAAGAGACAAAAAGGAGTTTGGGTAGCAAACTAAGTTAAGAATTCAGTTCTGAATTAAGTGAAATTTTTATATCTGTGTTTATTTGCTTACTTTCTTTCTTCGAAGTATTTTCTTGAAAAATTTAACGTATAAAACAAGGCACTAAGAAACTAAGTTGCAAGGTACACGAATGAAATATACGTATTATTAAAGATATAAAAGAAAATATTTGAGGAGCACGGGTCAAACAAAGTCTACCTCCAGTCTCTACCATCCAATTCAGTAGCCGTTACTTTCTTATCCAAACTCGCAACATAATCTGAAGAAGAAGAGAGCTCCTTCACTCTCTCATTTATGGAGACTCTTGTAAGAACAACGTTCCCCATTTTCTCCTTAAACCCAACGCACCTCACAACCAAACCTCTTAAACCTTTGAATGTCTCAATAAAACCTCCACCGCCAGAGTTTGACTTCAGGACAGAAATTCTGTCAGACTCTCGAGCCACCATCGTCAAAAATTGTCCAGAGTTACTGAACTTGGCAGATAATGGGACCTTAGTATTGATAGAGAAACGGCAGTTCGGTCCAGTGCCAGCCTGGCGGACCGAGTTTATTGAACCTGACACCATATGGTTGATCGGGACCACTCATCTTTCTCCTCATTCAGCCGCTGACGTGGAGCGTGTCGTGCGGGCAGTTCAGCCGGATAATGTGGTTGTCGAGCTCTGCAGAAGTAGGCAAGTTTCTTCGTTTTACTTTTCAGGAAGCTTGATCAGCTTTTATCAAACATGGTCCTTTTAATTTTTTAATCAATAATTTTGTAAAGATTATTACTTATAGTTAGTTTTGACTCAAGTATGTTCCTTATTTTCAATCTTTTTTCCGCTTCTTAACTTAGACTATTGCACAGATCATTTTCAGAGCTGGGATTATGTACACTTCAGGTGGCCATGAGAATGACCAACAATTGCGATCAAATATGTTCTCTTTGAGCGGGACTGGGTTTTTTGGTGCTGTTGGTCGGAGCATTAATTTGGGTGAGGATTGATTTGTGTGCTTGTTTTTTTAAAGATGAAGGTAAAGAGCAAGTTACTGAAGATTTTATATGTATATGACAGGAGGTCAAACAGCTCTAGTTTTGCGTCTACTTCTGGCCCTTTTCTCATCCAAAATTTCTTCTGATGTCAACCGCCCTTTTGGGGATGAGGCAATGGAATGGCAACTATTATTTAGAGGAACAATTTTATAACTAAACTAGACTCAATTTGTGAATTTGTTCTATGATTTGCAGTTTCGTGCTGCTCGAAAAGTCTCTGAGGAAGTTGGTGCCCAAATTGTTTTGGGGGATCGACCAATTGAAATAACTGTATGTGCATAAAGTTTGCATTTTGATTCATCTGTGTTAAAATTCTACTAGTAGGTTCTAATTGCTTGGAATATTCACTTGTATGTAATGTATGAACTACGGAATGAAACAACAATACATCAAACTAATTCATCTGAGTCTGTTTATTTTGTTTTTCGAGCTTGAAAGGGCTTGGAATTCTCTGAAATGGACTGAGAAACTTAGTTTGGTGATAGCAGTTGTTCGTGGGATAACATCATCATCAGATATGCCCTTGAACAATCTCAAGGTTCTTCTCTCACTAATTTTCTTCTGTTTCATTAACCTGTCTTAAGCCTGTGACCCAATTTCTTGCTAAACCTCATGGAAAGATAAAAAAATGATAACAAAATAAAAAATCTTCTTGTTATGATATATTAAATCAAATGAACTTGTACAATCTTCTTGTTCTCTATTTTGGTTTGTAATGTGGTCAATGATATTATGTGATTTCCATGAAATCTGCTAGTTCTGATGCTTATATATCAAGCTTCTTCTTGAATATGAATTGATTCTGTGTTTACAAAACCGTATGACATTGCCAATACCCACATAATTATATTTGCTGTGCTGGTGGTGGTGAAGCTCAGTAGAAATAGGAAAGGAGAAGAAAGGGACTGGTAGCCTTATCCGTGATGTAATGCTGAGACTAGCATATACACTACAACCAGCAGTATTGCAATGGATTAAGGATGTGGATTTTATATTTGAAAGCGTAGTAGATAAGTCGTGATGAGCTTCTGGCATGCATGATATATCTGTCCTGTTCCATTTCTTAAATGATGATGATTCTATAATCCTGCACTTTAGGCATAATATTTTTCAATCTTAAGATCTCCTTTCGCCCACATTCTGTTACAGGAGCCAAGTCCAGATGACAGCACTTTTCAGCTGTATGAACGGCTAAGCGTTTCGTATCCATCACTCTTGCAACCTCTTATACATGAAAGAGACACGGTAAAATATATCTTTGAGCCAAATTATCCAGTGCCAAAGTTGGAACATTTATTATTTGTAACATGCATGATGAACTTTCAATTCTCGAATTGATATTATCCATCTTTCAAGGGAAAAAGCAAAGGTGGAAATCATGTCTTGAAATGAATTATGACTTCGATAAATCTTTGACTTCTACTTTGTTTTCTAACAATGGGGGCTTTCTGCTGGAATTTCAGTATCTTGCATGGTCACTTAAACGGAGCAAAGCAGTGAACAACTCAAAGAAAGTTGTGGGAGTGATCGGAAAGGGCCACATGAACGGCGTAATATATGCACTGATATCGGATCAGGGAAACTTGCGTTTCCGGGATCTTGCAGGGAAGAAAGCATCTAGTGATGGCTCTAATAGCTTGGTCGCTGGCCTCTTTAAGACCTTGCTTAGAGACACTGTGATTGGCATTGTGTTGTGGGCATTATATCAACAAGTTACTGGTTCACTATAGTATACTTTTTAAACAACTGAAGTAAGGCAACCATGTAAATCCTATATTTCACATAATAATAATAATTTCTTGAAGATTTTATTCTTTAATTCCTAAAACATGGTTTTAATTATGTTTTTTGATCAATTTTTGTTAATAGAATATCCATTATTGTTTATTTCCATTGTTCGACTCTTATGAACCACTTAACAAATTTGTCAATCAAAACTGATTAATTCTATATAAAACAATATAATTATAGGAAAAACAAAAATAAATAAATGAAGGGTCTTAGGTAACACAGCAAACTGGGCTGCCTAAGGCCCCATTTTTAGTGTGACTTATAAAATTGTAAGTCATATTGAAATTTTGGGACAAGACTCATAAGTCAATCTAATATGATCTAATAAAAATAAAAGTTTAAAAAAATAATTTAAAATAATTTGAAATATATAATATGATGGATTGACCTATATGTCAGCCCGTTAAAGAGTTACGAAAGTATGGTCCAAAAAGCTCTATGCCATGGTTCAAGCCTTATAATTTTGATGGGTTGACTCAACCCACTAGGCTCACCAATTAGTAGGCATAAGCCTAACTCGACTTCTAGACATGACTCGTTGTGTCTAGTTTTAGGGTATTGAGAAAAAATAATTTGAGATATGTGGTGTACTGAAAGAATAGATGCCCTATTTCGTAATTACAATTTAAATAATATATAATTTTAAAAATATTATTAAAGCTTAAAAAGAGATTTGATGAAGTTTTTTAATAACACCGATAAAAATGAAAAGATATTGTGTCTGAAGAGGTGAATATAAATATAACCAACAATTCAAGCTTTATACTAATGTAACCAACTATGTTAATTAAATACTAGTTTGCTCCGATCCTTAACCTTTTAGTAAAACCTTATCCTTAGCCTCAACCTTATTAATCTTTAACTCTCATTTGAAAAATCTCTAACTCCTAAAACAAGAGATCAAACAAGAAATTAAACAAGAAATTAAGATCATTACATTATGTTATTAAGATCAATCTTAACATTGAAGCAAATAATATGTGACAGTTTCTAGGAAAATTCTAGTTATTTGATGTATGTGATGTTATATTGATAATTTAGTTGTAAAGGCGATTGAGATTGATGAGAGTAAAAATGCATTTGCTTGGTATTGAATCAACTTTTAAACGAATAAGGTAATATATGCATGAGGTTTAACACCTGTGTATGTTATCCAATTAATATAAATGGGGCAAGTATAAGAATTTTACACTGAGAAAAGGGTAATTGTTATTTTTCTTTAGGTATAATGGAATAGTTGGTACATCTTAAAATAACCAAATAATTACCCTATATCAACCTGGATGTCAAATCTCATCCATCTTAGACATATGCATATTACCAAATATCCTATTTACTTCTATTCTAACTCTAATATTTGTTAACGAGTTGATCCTTAGTCCATGATCTCCCTTCTTAGTTTCATATTTGATAAGTGAAATTGTTTTTCAGGTTGAAGTCTCGTTTTAGTTTTATGCATTGAGGTTGTCTTTTTGTACAAATTGCAATTATGCTTGGATATTGAGTCGAAGTTTAACTTTCACTCTATGAATGCATACTAGACTCTATTTTTCCTTATGCATGCCATTTCATCAACTCAATATAGTTTCATTAGTTGAAGATCGAATCATTTTCTACATTACACTTCTAGGATATGTTTTATGAGTTGGTACATTTCAATGCATAATCATTACAGTTTCATCAGTTCATGTTTCAGTCATTTTCTACATGAAATTTTTAAGATATATTTTCTGAGTTAGATCAGTTTAATGTATATTCAATATAGTTTCATCGATTCAAGTTCCAGTAAGTTTTTGCGGAACATTTCTAGGATACGTTTTCTGGTTTCTCTCATTGCATTACATTTCCAAGTTCTTCATTTCCAGGATATGTTGCGTCATATTTCACTGTATCATATTTTCAGGTTCTTTTCCAACAACATCCCATTTCTAGATTGCTTTCCCGCATTATATTATATCCAGGCCAAGTTCCAGAAATTTGATTTCAGCTGCAAACACTCAAATGGATAAGCACTTTGAATAGTTGAAACAATCTGACAAATACATAACATATCAATATAGACTAACTACTTAATCTGAACAAAAGGTCTAAAAATTCTAATTTAGGAAGTTAACAAACTAGGTCAACATTAGAATTTTTAAATATACAAATTTCTTGTAAAATATATTTAGGTTTAAAATTTTTGTCAATTTTCAATCAAAATTGTTGATGAAAATGTGTAATTTTAACTAATAATTGTAATTTCAATTGTTCTATTATGTTTCAATTAATAATGCGCCAATTCATCTAGAAACTTAACTTCTTTTATTGTACACGCACGTGTTCTCCTTTGACCTAGGTTTCATGCTCTTTGTGCAAGACCTCACTTCCTGTTATCACGTGCCAATTATTGTTTCAAAGTTTTACTCCCATTTGATTTTTCATTTTTAAAGTTTCTATAATTAATAGATTACCAAAGATAACACAAGGCATGCAGATCTTGTAATAAATTAGAGATTGCTTATAGTTTTACCTGGTTAACTTGACATAATAAATTTTTAAGTTTATAAAACATAAGGAAAGTATTTAATTTTTTTTCTTTATATGCCAAATAAGATATAAAAAAACAGAGGGTCCTTTCAAATATTCTCCTTGCTGTACCTTCCATATAATGCAAAACTAAGTTGCGAGGACTATTTGAAAAATTGGTATAGAAGTAAATTGTCAATGATTTATGATTCTTTAAAAGCATATAATGGTGTTAATGTTATGATGTAACTTTCAATTTTTTATTTGTCGTTTTACCCGTACATGATAAGTTCTTTTATGATTCTTTGTTCTTGGAATAACTACTATTTTTCACCTTTTATATTGAAACCATAAATCATATAACAAAGGTATGTATGACATCCAAAATAAGTACATAACAATAAATTTAAATCAACACATGGGTCTTAAAGGGTTAAGAAGAAACTTGACTAAATATTAATTTAGTCATACTTTCCAATAAAAAGAAAAATCATGAATAATGGTATGTTTGTAAAATTATAATTGCCTTCAACCCTAATTGAGTTGAGTTATGTCATTTATATATCAACACTATAGCAAAATGCCATATGTAACAAGGATATGTATATAATACGAAATACGAACAAGATATACAACAATAGGAAAATATATTACATTACTCTAACATTAACCTAGTCAAGTTGAATGTTGAGAAACTAAGTGAAGATTGTTGTGGAATTCATGAAAGTCAAAGAAGGACAAGGCCTTGGTGAAAATGTAAACTACCTAAAGATCAGAGGGAATGGGAGATTTTCTACTTTCTTTTCTCTTTAGACAAAGTTAACATTGAAGCATTGGTCAATCTTTTCTTTTACTCTTATAACTGAGCCTCACACTCCTTAGTCTATATAAATAAAACCTCTTTTAAAGTAGTTAAGGGTCTTGCTAGACTCAAGAATTTCTTGATGAACCTTTTATAGTATCTTATCAATCTTAAAAAAACTTCACCTCCTTGGTTATCCTCAATCTTTACTAGCATAAAACAATCTCTACCTTACTTAGGTCTATTGATATGCCCTTAATTGACACCATATGTCTAAGAAAAGTCATACTGCTCAGTTAAAACTCACTCTTAGCAAACTTAGCTTATATTTGATGATATTTCAATCTTAGTAATACTATTCTAAGATACTTCTCATGCTCATTTTTATTTCTCAAGTAGACTAGGATGTCATCTATAAATATTACCATAAATTTGTCAAAACAGTCTCGGAATACCCTATTTATCAAATCCATGAATACTGAAGGAGTATTCATTATTCCAAATGGCATCACTATAAACTTATAGTGGTCATCCTCATTTTGAAAGTGGTCTTGGGTACCTCTTTATCTACTACTCTTATCTATTGATACTTAGACCTCAAGTCTATCTTAAAAAATAATGTTGTCCTTTTTCACAAGTCAAACAGATTATCAATCATGGACCAAGGATATTTATTTTTCATTGTCACCTTATTCAGCTTCCTATAATTGATGCATATGCTTATTAATCCATCCTTTTTCCTGACAAATAAAATGGGAGCACACTAAGGTAAATAACTTAACTTGATGAATCTCTCATCAATCAACTTTTAAAGCTACTTTTTCAACTCTTTAAGGTCTATTAGAACCATTTGATATAAGGTCTTAGAGATAAGAATCATATCGAAAAATTGCTCAATATTGAACTCTGACTCTCTCTTTAAAGGTAACTCTAGCAAATCATCAAGAAAGACATATGAGAACTTTCTCACTACTAGAACATCTTTAATACATGACCTAGATCCACTCTTACAAACAACATTGGCCAAGTATTCTACATAACACTTACTTAACACCTTTCTCGCCTTAATAGACGATATCATCATACTCTACATTCTACCATCTCCAAAAATAAACTGATCAAGACCTAATTGGAGTCTAACTCTTCTCTTCGTAAAATATATGTCTCATATCTACTTAGAAAATTCATGCATAAAATCATGTCAAAATCTACTAACTTCATCATGATCGAGTCTATCCTCAATTATTTACTTAAAATCTATATCTCTTGGTCTATTAACACCTTGTCACTCATTACTAGCCTATCATCTGATAACTCTATACAAATACTTTTATCTACCATACTAGGAATCAACCTCAATCTTTTTACTACTCTTCTAGAAACAAAGTTATGTGTGGTATCATAGTCAATCAACACAAATAAAAAAGTACTAAAAAAAAGCAATTGACTAGTCACAATATGCAGGATAACCTATACTTGCTCATGTTGAACTATATAAACATGGACTCTACCACCACTTGAGGTACTTACACCTCTTTTTAGTGTACCAGTACTGTTTTTACTAGGCTTAACTCTACCTTGGTAAAATAGTTCTATCTCTGCTAGAGTTACTATTAACTCTAGATGGCATAGCATCTCTTTAGGTAAGGCACTCTAAAATCCTATGTCAAACTGTTACTATTTGAAACATATATTTCGATTAGTTAAAAACTCTTTTGGATGTCTTTGACCATATCTGGTACACACTAGCAATGAGATTGAACTATCTATCTTATATCTCCCTTAATAATCTTTTTCAATGATTGCATCAATCTGTTGCCCTTGTATCTACCTCTCTCAACTGATCTCAAGAACATACCTATCCTTTGAAGACATACCTTTGATTTCAATACTCTCCTCAATGTCTCACTAAATCTTTAAAGAGGAGTAGCTTCAATTATCATATCTTAAGTAATGATAAGATATAAATCATGAACAAACTTTTACACCTTACCAATCTCCAACCTAACCAAACCTAGTATAAACCTTACCAAAACATTAAATCAGGTTATATACTCCTCAATTATGCTCGACCCCTAAGTTAACCTAATAAGCTCCAATACTCTAGGATAAACCATGTTAACATTGCTCTACTCATCATCAAACATTTGTCTAAACTTTGCTTGAGTCAAACTCTCCTCATCAACCGATATCTTTACAAGGTTCCACTAAACCTTTACATCTTATCTAAGTATATATATTACATATTTGACCCTATCTCTATTAGTCATGGTAAATAACCCTATAACACTCTCCACCACCTCAATTCACATTTTTATCATTATTGAATCCTTAGATCCATTGAATCTAGAAGGCTGATGTATTCCTAGTAGACTATACATTAGATAAAGCATCTCTAAACCAATGAGACCTATAAATTCTAACCCTAAACTCTGTTTTTAATACTGACCTATCTCAAACATCTATAAACTATCTTTCATTAGCTTACCTTTTACTAGCTTACCTCTAGTTAGCTTTTATAGACCTCTTCTCACTGATAGCTAAAATCCATCTTTCATCCATCCTTTATCATCTTCCTTACATCCTCTACTCTAAAGGACACTCAAGAGTCCTAAAATCCTTTCCTATCATTAGCGAGTCTGATTGAGACATTACTTTTTAAAAATAAATGAATAAATTTAGATATAGAGATCCTCACATCTGGTAGTACAAAAAAGGGTTAAGGAATAAAAATTGTACTGAATTACATAATACTATACTATACTTACATTGAGAAAAACCACGAGCATTAGTTGTTGGTATACACTAGCTCTATACTTATGTAGTTTTGTAAATAATGCACGTTAAAATACATTTCACAATAAATATGGCTTAGACCTCTTTTGATACCACTAACTATAAAGGCCTTGCATGATACTATTGTATATTATGCTAATTATTATTTTTATTATATGTATATTCCTTTGTTTCCACTACTGAATTTTGAAATCATTTATAATATATAATAGCATCATGCACCCACACTTAGTGAAAACATGCAAGCAGAAGCTTTACTGTATAAAGATATAATATGTTAAAATATTTGGTACAATATTATAAAAAAGAACATCACATATATTGTTGATATTTTATAAAATATGTAGTATGTAATATACATATAAACTGTACCAAGTAAATATAACAACTATACATAATAAGCATGAAAAACTATACAAGCATGTGAGCCACGATACAAGCTATTTGATAAAAAAACTGTATCCCACTCCACAATTATCTCGCATCCCATCTCAGCCTCTATAAACTCTGACCTGCAAGAGAAAAAAAACTTTGGAGACTGAGTGACGAGTCACTTAATAGGTATTTTCCATCTTTACCTACAAGCATGTTTTTATTCTTTTCTACTTTCATGACTTGTCACAAATCTTATTTGGTTTCTTGTCTTATCATATAGCTAATTTTGTTTCTTCTTTGATTTTTTCTTCTTTTGCTTTTCTTTTACTTATTATATTGCTTGTATTGTGGTTCATGTCACGCTATGTATGTTATAGTATGAAGTATACTAAATATATGTCTTTACACTTGAGCTTATTTTCTAAAAACACTTTCTAAAAATAAATGTTGTGATCCAAAGATCCTAAAAGTAAAATCATAACTAAAATCTCTCTTTTATATATAAAATATACATAAATGTTATATTTAAAAACTATTGTACTAATCATGCTAATGAACACAATGATTTGACATCCTAGCTGTGTGATTTAATCATATTGATATATGATCAGTAAGTTGAAAATAGAAATCACACTAATACTCGATTAGTAAGCTAAAAAATATTCTACCATACTAATACTAGATTAATAAGAGAAAAATCTAAATCAGATTGACATGCAATTAGTAGGCTAAATTTATACTCTTACAAGTAGCCCCTCGTATGCATCTCTAAAATGATATTCAAAACATCATATTTATATTTAGAAATATGTAATTTGATCACTTGGTCACATAGTTGTGTCCCAATAGAACACTATCCTCTTGGCTTTAGTCGTGTATGCATATACACGAACACGACCATAAGCCTGTAGAAAATATGATTGCATAGTTGTGTTTTTATAGGGTGCACAATCGTGCGTCATACTCTGTTTTTACAATAATAGGGCTATAAAATAAATCCCCTTATAATCATAACCCAAGGCACAGCCAAAGTATTCAAGTATCAACATATGATAATCATACTGATTTTCTTCATGTTTTCCTCATCATTAACATCAAATCTCATAAAATCATACATTAAAAGCCTTGAATAAATCATATCTAAGCATATACACACTTGCATGCTTCCAATCATTCAAACTCCAATGAATCATCCATAAGCATAGGAACTAAACACACTCACATGTTATTCAACCATATAACAAACATTAAGTATCATAACAACTTCATAAAATAGGAAATACATGCTTAAAAGACAAGGGAAAAGAGTAAGAAACACTTACCTCATTATTATCGATTCTCTCTTTCTCTCTAACTTGATCTCAATCTCTAGCTTGGTTGGCTGCTCCTGGTTGCTTTTCTTCAATCCTTGGGTTAGGGTTCTTTTGGAGGAATGAAAATTTTGGGTAAAATGTTATCTAATAAACAAGAGAAAATATACTTTATATATCTCAAGTAGAACAACAGAGATGCAAGATCATGCTTAAAGGAAATCATAGATTTCCAACTTTTTCCATGTTGTGCATGAAAAAGTCTCTCAAGGAGACCTATGTATATGACACATCCCTAAACCTTCCTATCTCTATATCATATCATATAATATCTTTTAATCTCGATTTTCAATCTAAAATGACCATTATAACCCTTGGAATGTTACAATAAGGTACAAACAATTTTGATTGATGAGAAGAAAGGCAAGTCATGAAAGTCAAATAATGGGGAAGAAATGTTTGTGGGTTTATAGGGATAAGCGTGAAGGCTACAATGGTGGCAAGAACAAAACCAATAAATATAAAAGATGAGTTAAAGGAAGGAAGATTAGAATATGGAAAAAAAAGACTCAATAAAGCGAACATAATGATTTAGATAGACGCATCTAGTGACTAATAATTGACACATGCAACCCTTTTGATAAGGACTATAATTAAGAAAGACATAAAGTGTGGAATAAGACACTAACTTATGAGAGGTATAGTGCTGTAAATTATGGAAACACAAATGGCCAAAAACCTTTAAAATATAATAATCAAATGATGAAACAAAATTTTAAAAGGTTAAAGATGTTAAAGTAATGGAGTGGGTTAACAATTAATAAGAAATTTTGTTTGAATCACTTCTACTCAAAGAGAAAAAGGAGAATAAGAGTGATAAAGAAGAGTTTTACCTATTTCAAAAATATGGTGATATTTATGTTCAACAACACCCTTTTGTTCTAGCGTGATAGGGCAAGATTGTTGAAAAAAGATACCATTATCATAAAGAAAATGTGTAAATTGTTTACTAATAAATTTACTCCGTTATTGAATTGGAAAAAAAATCTTTCCAAAACATAATTGTTCAACATATAGTTTGGAAGTAGTAAAACAAGAAAGTCGTTAAGATTAGTGTTTCATTAGATATAACTAACAAAAACACGAATTATCATCAATGAATAAAATATAATAGTTAAATTTAATAACTAAATAAATAGATGTTCACATCTCACTCTAAATTAATTCCAAAAAGTGAGAACTAATGGTAGAAGTATCAAAAAAGTTGTTTCCTTTCTTCCATCTGTCGTAATTGTAGCGCGTAATTGTCTCTCAATGTTTCCTTTCTTCCATCTGTCGGTTCTCCATTAACACACTTAGTGGTCCTTTTTACAACCCAACACCTACCTCTGCATACCCATACCTTTTGTTAGAAATTGAGGTTGCATAATTAATATTTTTGTCATTAAGTTTAAGTTGATGCATGGTGGTTGAAAATGGTAGATGATCCATGCATTTAGGGTACTTGCCACCTTCTATGTATAAGATACATTATTTTATTAAATGCAATGTTGTACTTGAATGTTATTATGCTTAAGTAAACTTAATATAAAAGGGTCATGTTTCTTTTCATATAAGATACGTATGAATGATAATCAATTTTTGATATATTAAGAAGAACACCTATCTCTCATCTTCTTCTTCTTCTACTTTTTCACCATGGAAACTACAGCCTGCATGGCTGTCCAAAATCATAACACCTTTGTTACAAACAATTTCTTTAATTTTTCTCATGCGTCACAAAACTTAAAAACCATAATATTGGGAAGATATCTCAAGCTCTTAGCTACTGAACATGTCTTGGCCATCCCACTTCTTACTTGGATAAAGAAACTCCACCACAGACATTATGATTGATGGGGTGTATGCATATTAATGGGGCCAAAACTTGGCTGTTCTTAAGTTGGGAAAGAAATCGAGCGATGTTTTCATTGTTGAAGTTTGTGGTTAGCAGAAAGTCGTGTTGGAATGGGTCTAGTCACATGGGTTGTAGAAGAATGGAACATGGCTGCCTGCCTGCTTGCCTTTGAACATGCAAAGATTTTTATTCATCTGCGTAGCAATCCTCCTTAGAAAAGTACCAACTATATGTGCCCTTTGTCTTTTAGCTACAATCTACTCCACTTGGCGATTTTACATATAAACTTATTTTTCTTTTTTTTTAATTTATCTCTTTTCTTATACGAATTAAAGAATACTATCCTCTTAATTAAAAGATAAAAGTACTTTCAACTTCAACTAAACTAAAACTACCATCAGCTAAGTGTCATAAACGTCCTGCATTATCTTAAAACCAAAAAAACTTGTGGTGAAAACAGGATTAGGCGGTGAAAAACCATTAAACAAGCAGTTGAATCTGATTATATATAAATAAGATCAAAACGGAAACACTGAATGAAAACGTTGACGGATTGAACTCGAATGACCTAGGTTAGCAAAGCTTGAAACTTGTATGGAGCCGAAAACGATAAAAAAGGCTAAAACGAGTCAATATTGGGGCAACGAAGGAGAAGCGACACCGTGATGGAATCCTTGATTTGAAATCCCTATGCTTGAGATTCAATAAAACAATTTTTATCAGAGATAAGATTTTGGTGCAAGTTAGAAACATGGAGTGTGTGCTGTAAAGTAACGGAGTGAGTTGATATTCAGAGAAACGTATTACCAACCGAATGCATGGATATAGAGGAACCATCACCAATAACAACACTATCAACACCAGTGGAAGCAGCAAATTTATCAAGAAAGTGCAATTCAAGGGCATGTCATGCTTCAGAGGAGGAAGTGGAGCCATAAAGAAACGATAAAACTTCGCGCTTGACGATTGCATAAATCCAACTAACGATTGAGTGATCAATCTTGCGCCATTCCAAATAACCAGCATTCAGATGAGAGGAAGTTCCATCATCCGAAGGAATTGTGGACAATAGAACCATCAGTGTGGGAGATATGTGATAATCAAGGTCATAGAATGGCAAGAGTCGGCTTAAAGAGATACAAGCATTATGTGAGATAACTTGTCGTATCCAATTGTTTAGTAACAAAGTCAAAATTATTCAAATGAAAAATAGCTAGATTGGAGAAGGAGACGGCGGCAGCCATGGTGGCATTAGAGGTGGAAGTGGCGCCCATGGTGAGCTTGGTCATGAAATGTTGTCCTAAGAAGGAAAGGAGTTTGATACCATGTAAAAGTGCAATTGCCTAATTGAGTTGAGTTTACAAGATGTCATATTTAACAAGGATCTGTATGTAATACAAAATATACAGAAGATATAAAATAACAGGAAATTATACTACAAACTCTAACAATATTTAGGAACCTTCATTTTGATAATTTCAACAATGAACAAGATAGGTAACTAGTGCAAATTGTCCTGAAAGACAAACTAATTCATTTCTAAATACATATTAAGGAACTATTATAAGAGGAATTCGAATAAAAGATTTCGTAATCTTCTTTAAAAAGAAGTCCATTTAAGAATCTATCACTTCTGGTAATGACCAATAAATGGAGTGATTTGCTCTAGATTTTGGCACTAATTGTATTATTAAATTTAGGGGGTGGGAATGCATTTTTTCAACATAATTTTATTAAACACGATTGTTTTGTTTAAAGATAGAAACAAATAAGGGTGGAAAGTTAAATATTACTACCTCTGGTTTCTTTTTTCTTTATAAAGGACAAATCTAACACTGGCTTTCTGCATCACATTCTCCTGTAAATCCATCTCTTGTCAACCCTCTTGTGGTCAGAAAATTTTCGGACTCTTATTATAATGAGTAGAAAAGTGCGTCGATCTTTCAAACCAAAAACCTCTTCTGATAAGTTTAACATTTTAGTTGTGGACGATGATCCCACATCTCTTTCCATTGTTTCAGCTTTGCTGAAAACATGGCACTATGAAGGTATTCAATGGATCTCCCACAAACCCTTGTTTAATTTTCTTAGCTCCAACCTCAACATATCATAATATTTTGGTGATGATTCGATAAAATTTTCATGAAATGATAATTTGAAGCTTTTTTATTTACTTTTCCATTTATTTTTCAAGTCAGCAGTCTTGGTTACTACAAGGAATAAAAGACATAAGTTTTTTACTTTAGATTTCAATAATTTTCTATTAGATAAATAAATTATTTCATGATTTATTTATTTTTACTAATATCACTTACCTAATGGCTGAAATTTAGATTCTTCTTCTTTTGTAAGGACTGCTCTTTCCCTGGTCCTTTCATCTCCTTTCAAGTAGATCTCTATGTTGCTATTTATTATTTTCGTACTTCCAGGACCTCCATATTTGTTTGATAATGTTTTGCAAGCATGGATTTTGGGTACACATGATACTTAATAACAAGTCATGTTTAATTGATTTTGCGATTGATTTTTTTATAAAATCATATGATAAATTATCTCATGATATGTTAGATTGTAGGGTCTAGTGTATTCAAGTACTTGATGTGCATCAATATCTTGTTAAGATTGGAATAAGGGACAAAAGTGATGTATTAGAAACATTTTTTGCGAATTAAATATCACATTTGATACATTCTCAACTTTCTTAATGGTAAAACAATTGAAATGCTTTAATTTGTTTTTGTTCTTTAAAGGATCTTGCACTTCTTATATATGCTTTATTTCTTTCTTGGAATTTTAGCTATGACTGTCAAATCTCCAGTGGAAGCTCTAGCTACTGTCAGGGCACGGCACGATCGCATCGACCTCGTCCTTACTGATCTCCATATGCCCGAAATGAACGGGATAGAACTGCAAAAACAAATCCATGAAGAATGTAATCATTTGCCTGTCATTAGTAAGTACCATTTAATTGAGAAGTTTTGTACTTATTATATTGAAGTCCTATGTTTAATCAATTTGCATGAATATTTCTTAATTAATCTACTTCAATATTTTCAATTGCAGTAATGTCCTCAGATGACAGAGAGAGTGTCATACTGGAGAGCATAGCAAGTGGAGCTGCGTTTTACATAGTAAAACCAATCAACCCAGATGATCTGAAGGATGTGTGGCAATATGCAGTTACATCTATGAAACGTAAATCTATGCACATTGAGGAAACTGAAAGCTTTCATTCCGGAGGATCCTCAGCTCATATGGATATTAGTACTTCAGCATCCTCTGTGAACCAAGATACACATGAAAGAAAGAAAAATAACAAAAGAAAGCATTCCGAAAGGGGGAAAGAATACATGGAAGGAGAAACCGTCGTTGCCCCAAGAAAAGCCAAGGTGATTTGGACAAATTCACTTCACAGTCGCTTTTTACAAGCCATAAATCACATAAGCCTAGAAAGTAAGTTCTAGTATTATTTTAATGATAATTATGACATTAGTTTGTGGCTTCTTCTTTAACTTTAACTTAAGAATAATGTTTTTGTTGTTTGTAATTTTTTGTCATGTGAAATTCTTGCAGAGGCTGTCCCCAAGAAAATTCTTGAATTTATGAATATACCAGGCTTAACTAGAGAAAATGTCGCCAGCCATTTGCAGGTTTGTTAGCATAAGTGCCAGAAAAAATCGACCTGTTGCTGGTTATTGCGTTGTAATCATACAAGTTTTATTTATATCAATGCACGTAATTGATTTTTTTATATATATATTTTGCGTACTTTACGTTTTTTTTTTAATTGAAGCTTTATTTTAATTGGTGATGGCTGAGATGATCCGATAGAAGTTACTCAACTAGTTTGGAAAACAATATAATGGTGGTATAATGCTGTGAATTTGCAGAAGTACCGGATCTTCCTGAAACGGGTCGCAGAGAAAGGGGCTAGTGTTACAACCAAGAACTACTCTACTGAGAAGAACGTTATGTCCAGTAGTTTTGCAGCATCAGGGCAGTCCTCATTGTTACGTAATCATTCACAACAAGACAGTCAACAATTCCAGGGAAAACAGCCAATGAGAAATGCATTTCAACCTGCCGGTCATGGAGGCTGCATGTGGGCTTTTAATGGTGCCAACATTGGTGCAAGGCTCGGAGCTTCAAGCAGTTCTTTGTCTCAACTCGGTTCGCAGTTGGAAAATCAAGCAAATGTCTATCAACCAAATTTTGGTAACACAAATGCTCTCTATCTGGCTAATCCTTCAAATGGCTTTGAAACAAATTTGTTTTCTTTTGGAGACATTCCTGGTGGTCTTATGAGTGGCACCAATTCGGCGCAAATCTATCATCGTCAGACTCAGGCAAGGCCAGATCTGAATTCTGGAACTCCGGGAATTGTTCACAACCTTCCTCCAAATTATTCAGAGATGCCAATAAATGATGATACGGAGACCCCTCGAATTGGCCAAAACACACCCAATGGTAATTTTCTAAATGGTGGTGGTAGCTTCATCAATCCGGCTCACAATGACAATATAAGTATTGGGCCTACTGGAAGTGCCACATTTGGGTATTTCCGTCCTGGAGTGTCTTCATCTGTAGGATTTGATCCTGCACATTACCCATTACAACCAGCATTTGCCTGTGTGAATCAACAAGGCAGCAACCCAGCGTTGCCACCACTGCTACCGCAACAATATGATCTCGTGAATAATGGACAAAATAATTTTATTTTTGATTTAATAAATAGTGCTTCCGTATTTGGTAATCCACGGCAACTCGGGGAAGGTAACGTTCCTAACATTCTGTTAGGGACGACAGACTATCCATTTCCATACCAGGTACGCAAATTTTATTATAATCTTGCCGCACATAACGACCATCTCTATTTTTGTTGCAAACCAGCCTGCCAGTGACTCAAACGAATTCACTGTTTCCTTATTGACTATGAGGTTTTATATATATAACAGCAAGTTGGTGAAGGTTTCCTGAACCCTAACTTTCCTGGCAACTCAAATTTTGCTGAAGTTAATTCTCGGAGAAATCCGTCAACGAACCAGGATTTTTCTAGTGCACTTAGTGTTGAAGCAAAAAACGAACCAACTCTTGATCAGGTATGGCTGATTCTTGCTTCCTTCTGTTGTAATAATAGAAGCAATAGTACCGGATTTTTTTGGTAAAGCAAGATTAATTCTAATAAACTTTATATATCAATCCAACCTTAGGAGAATGGCAACACTACCATTAATGACTACTTCCCAATCTTTAATCGAAACCCTGATAACCAGGCAAGTCTAGTTCTTCCTTCATGTATTACGACCGCCTTCAAATTCTTTTTACTTAAAACCGTAAATAACCTGCTGGTTTTCTTATTGTTATAGCAACAAGGAAACGAACACCAAGTCAACTTTGAGATAAATGACCTGCGAGTCGATAATGTCCTCTCAGGAAATCAAGTATGTGTAGAATGAATCGTTAACCTCGAAACAATATTGGCTTCAATATAACTTAAGTTTCAAAATTTTCGGAAACTTCTCTTAAACAAAATGTGATTGGTTTTCATGCAGGAATGGAACGACGACTTCTTGAACTCTTTGCTCGATGGTCGCCCATTCTGAAAGAATGAATATCATATCATAGAAAGGATCTAAATCCAGTGATGAAGAAACATATATCATCTTCCTGGATCGGATTTTGTTCAATTTCTACTTTTCTTGGACTTCGCTTTTGTCTTTGCCTTTGAGTTTGGCTTGTCTGTTGTACTTTAAGTTTAAACTACTTGGTCTGCGAAACTTTAACGCTACTTAGTTATAATTAAGCCTTGTCTTTTCCTAGACATTTTGTTCTAAGTATACTGTAGCCTATTGCAGTATTTTAACGCTATTATTTAGCATTATCTTTCATTATTTTGTGCATTTTTTCTTTTGTTTTTAACCTGGTTTTTGTTTCTCACCACTGATAGAATAAGTCCAACATGTGAGTCAATCACAATTTATGTTTATTAGTTATATGAAAATATAAATATTGATACACTGAGATTACTTGTCTTTCGATTTTAACGATCAGTTTGATTAAATATTCTGCAACTTGTTAAAAGATTTGCTTCCTATTTTATTATACATGTTTTCCTTAGTTGATAACCTTACTTTCCTTATTTGATTATAGTCAATATATTCCTTTTATATTGGATTATGATTCCTTATTAAATTGTATTTCATATGTTTAAATTGTACAATACTTCATTGATATAAACATAAAAGTTTACCCTTATGAAATCACAGCAACAAATATCCTTGTGTGACTCTCAGTTTTAGGTTATGACTTTTAACCCCTGAAAGTAGGGTTTCTTGTTTTCTCCTTGTAACCGCCTCTTTATACTTTTGAAACTTTACAGTTTCATCCCATGACAAATCAACACTATCTTTCTTATGCACCCTTTGTTTGATGCTCACTCTAGTGTTGTCTTCTTTCCCTTTTCAACCATAAACATGTGATAAAACCCCTATTCTCACTCCTTTTTTTTCATCGGTGACTCTTTCTCATCGTTATTTGATCTCTTCTTTCATCAGCAAAATCGTAGCATGTCAGTGTTCTCACTATTTCTCTAGCAATGCTTGTTTTCGACCATAACTAAGTGATAGAGTCTATCACACCCACACTCAGGTATATACAAAAATCCCTAATAGAAATTACCTTTAATGATTTTATTATAAATTCCTATGAAAAATATATAAAAGAATGATATTTTACACTAAGGGTAAAATAGTTATTTTACAAAGATTCAAGAAATAATGTGGGAATTAAAAAGAAATGACATAAAATAATTTATATGTTTAAGGAAGTCATTCTTAATAAATTGCATGATGATGTAGATGGAATTATTGAAAAAGATGAAAAGTAATTGTTATATTTTGTATTAGGGGTAAAATGGTCATTTTACCCCTAATTCAAGGGATAAAGTGGACATTGAAAAGAAATGGCATAAGGTAATTAATATATTAGGAAGACTGATTTTGGTAAATTGAATAAAGAATATAGATGTAATTTATAAAAAAGATAAATGATATTTTTGGAAATTAGTCATAATTAATTAATTAAAAGGGATAAAAGTGCCATTTTTCTTTCATTTTTCCTTCTTCCCAGTAGTTGGACTTTTTTTACTCTTTTCTCATTTCTTTTCTTCAATTTTGCAAGAAATCAAAATAATTTGTAAAGAAATTTGTTAGAATTTTTCAAGAAAAGTGTTTCTATCATCGTCTAAAGTAAGAATCTTGCAAAAAATTGTTAAAACTTTATGTATTAGGTGATGTTCTAATTCTTTAATGGTGGATTAGAAATTTAAAGGGAGAAAAACTATTCAAAGGCAGAAGAAGAAGCAAGAAAAAATCTTGAAGGTAAGTAAATTTGATTGGAAAATTAAGTTTCTCATTTTAGAGTTTATGAAAAAATTGAAATTGATTAGTTTGACAGTTAATGATATAAGAAATAAATAATATTATGGAGATGAAATGATATAAAATTAGTTTGAAAAGAAAATATTTGATGCAATTATTAAGGAATATTTGGCTATGTAAAAAGAAAAAGAAGAAAATAAAGTTAGAGTAAATTTGAGGTTAAATGATTGAATATATGATATTGATATATTATATTGATATATGTATGATGAGAAACTTAACTTGCTATGTAATCTTAGAAAATAGATATAGTGATATGGTAATGTTAGAATGTGATATTAGTAAGTATTCAAGATATATTTATAGCCAAGTTGAATAAATCATGCAATATTTATTTATATATACAAGTTGTGATGACTTGGTATTTGTTAAGATGGTGTGACCTAATTATTTTTAGTAAACTTAAATGATAAATATTAGGTCATGGTAACTTAGAACTTAGTAATGGCTAAGTTACACCTTACTAAATCTCATGTTTATCTTTGTATTAATAATGTACGAGGATGCTTAGCAAATGAGAAGACATCAAGCAGAATAAATCTGATACAAAGATTATGTGAATGTATAACAACTAAGAAATGAGTATATACATGCATATACATACTTTTCATGATTTAATAAGTCAATAAACATTTATAGAAAAACATTTTCTTATTTATAAACTTAAGTTTTTCACACAGATTTAATATTTATAAATTTAAGTTTGTAGTGAGTGAAAATGCATAAAAAGTATGTAAATTATAAAGTAGTTTTACTGTTGCGATGGGGAACTTATGAGCACCCTTGCATGCACGTCATCAAAAGGAAGCGACTTTAAATTCAGATGTATTGTACAATCCGTTCAATGTGCATGTAGGATGAGGATTGTGCCTAGACAGTTATATTGCTCATATGGCCAAAGTTCCAAATTCATGCCTCAGTTTAGTCCAATTAACAAGTATAAAAAGATTTCAGAAAGAAGCATGAAGTTTAGAAACATGTGTTTTAAAGTTATACAAACATACTATAAAGTGTATTAAGTATATATTATGTCATGCATGTCATTTATCATATTTACGTATTTATGGTGTTATATCTAAAGGAAAGATTTTATAAAAATTAAATGAGATCTAATAGGGATAAATGCATAGCCAATTTAATTTACTTACTGAGCCATTAGTGCTCATCCTATTTAGATTTCATTTATTCTGTAGGTACTCATTGAGTAGTGGTCGGGGAGAGTCATGGCAGATATAGATATGACACGCGTCTTTATTAATATTAGATAGACATATTTTGAGATATTGTAAATATGTTTATGTATTGTATATAAGTTTATGACATTTGGGTTATCAGTTAAATATATCATTTAGAAAACATCTTTACATCTTCTGTTAATGAAATCATAGTAGATAAGAGTTTATGTTTTATTTCAGTTAATGGTTGAGTTCTATAAATCCAGTCATTTGGTAGGACTGGTAAATTGTGATGGAATGATTAGAAATGTTTACTCTGATTTTTTTTTATTAGGATAAAAAGAAATTTTTTTTGAGGTTGTGTTATTTCTAGGGAAACTCTTGCCATTTTTCTTTAGAAATAACTCAACTCTAGAGGGTTTACAAAGTCATTGCTCTTACTTAGTTTTCTTTGCCAATAGGTAGTCACACCTAGTTCAATTTGCTAGCGACCATTTACTCTCCCATAAAAATTTTTTTGTTTCTTTTTCTCAATGAGATCTTTTTGCCAACTACTTAAGCTTTTATCACTAGTGACTTTTACCTGAGACTCAAGTTTGCTTATCTCTAGCTTCTTGATCATATTCTCCATCAACAACTAGCACAACTTCCACCTCTTCTACTATGGGTACCACAATTTCGAGAATCCACATCTTGATTTTCCATCAATGGTAGCATTCTTTTCTAAGAATCTACCTCCTAGATTTTCAACAATGATAGCCTTTTCCTCTTATTTGGCTCTCTTTCTTTCTTATTGTTGTTGGTTCCTTTTTCTCGCAGTCGTTGCTAATTTCTTATTCTAACTATCACTACCTCTACTTTTAACAAAAATAAACATTAGAAGTTATTTTTTCTTCTCTTATGATACAGGATATGTATTGTACATGAAAATCTTAACTTCTTGACAAACTCACGATTCATGATTTGAGCATTTAATTATCGATAATTCATGTGCTCTAGTGTCATTCCTATACTTGATGGTACTATTAACCTTGTTCACCTTATTAGGTACAAGTCAATGATTAGTATTGACTTGGATCAAATCTATGGCTTTTTACCATTATTTAGATCTTATTACTACTTTATACCATTGCCACTGAAGTGCGATCCCCCATTGACCAATACTTGAATTTAATCTTTGAGATTCATCTTTTAGTTATTCATGATAAACTACACAATCTCTAAAAAGCCTTCAATTAGATAATGAATAACTATCTTATCGATGTCAAGTCTAATTTGACTCACTTGTTGTAATTAGATATTGTATTCCAAATTTAGACTTTACGGAGTATGTTGTCAATGGTTTGGGTCTTGAGTACTATGGATAAATCACCTCCTCTTTTTTTTTTTTTTTTTCCCATGCTAAGAAAGACCATGATGAAGTCACATTAAATAACCCTAATGGCAGAATATGGTTCAGGTTGGCATGCACTTGGTAGGATGACATTTCTTTACAATTCATATGCAATCTTCCTCTATTGTCAACTAGAAATAAACTTGGCAAATTATCTTTTTGGCTAAAGATTTCCCATTCATATGAGGACCATATACCCCAGCATGTAATTCTTCCATTAAATGTGTTACCTGATTTAAATTAATACAAAGTAGGTGAGCCCTATCATATGATCTTTGACATAACTACTAATTGACTAGAACATATTACATTACCATTTTGTTTAAAGCCCTCTTTTTAGCATCTTAGGAGAGCTTTCTTCCTCCAAGCATTGTTTGATACATATGAACTAAGGCTAATCATAATACCCCTTTCTTAACCTTCATCACATTCTTTATTTCACGACATGTGATGCTTCCTTAAGTGACTACTATTGGTTGCATTTGTTGGGGTTAATGTCTTATAACTATGGGTCTAATGTATATTAGTTTAATTATTTATGAATCATTGTGATTTGTATCATGTATTGATATAAATAATACAAGTTATTTATGTTATATTATTCTTTATAACATATAATATGTCTTTAATATGGTAAAACTGAGATGATAGATTCAGATGACTGATCATGCTTTTCATACAAGCTTAATAGTGGTCATATTAGAACATTTTATGATGTTAACATCACTGTAAACCTTGGATATGAATAATGGTATCAAAATTATCATAATATGAGTGATCCTATCAAAAAGTAGTAGTAGTTTGCATATGTTGAGGTTTATTACTTATAACCTGGTGCTATATATGAGTGTATGATTCGATGGTTATGTTCACTAGATAGACCTGATGATGAGGTTCCTATATAAATGGTGATACATATGTTTATGAATTAATCATTACGACCTGGTAGATACATGTGATCATTTGATTTAAAGTCTATTAGACTGTCTCATACTAGAAGTAGTATCATTTAATGTCATCAAATGTATCATCGTAATTGAGGTGTTATAAAGGTGAGTGATTGGTTGTATCATGATTAGTATAAAAATTATGATAGATCAATATATGATTCAATCTTAAGAACGAGATTAGTGTAAAATGGTGGCATAAAATGTGTGCAAAAACTAAGTGGTAGCATAATGGTACTTTTAGTATTGTAGAATATATCAGAAATAATATACCAAACTTGTAGCTAGTGTAAAACTTGACAATACAAGTGATTCTTCATAAAGGACTTATACAAGGTAATCTATCTCCTTTGGCTTTGATCAATTAGTATAGATAAAATTAAATATTAAATTTAAGTCAGAGTGTGTATGTGGATAGTGTTTGAAATCCAAAATCGTTGGTAGGGTGTCCGAGCAATAAAATTTTAAAATCTCAGATAGAATCTGAGATTCCCAAATGATCATTATTTTTCAATTATGTATGAACATATATAGAAACTAAAAGTAATTATAGGGTGTTTTAGTACCTATACCTACATTTGTGGCTCACTCATTCTTTTCGTGGCAAAATGTTCACTACCCCATCACTATTATCATAAATTAGTACCCGTGAAACGCTTTATTGTCCCTATATAGACAGGTAGAGTCAAAGGAAAATATTTTCAATCGGATTTTAAATTTGAGTATTAAAACTGCCAATAGCAGTTATCAATTTTATCTTTATTTATGTTTATATATATAACATATCCTTGATTATAAATTGAGATTTTTTCATGGTGTTAAATAAGTATGTCATTGTCTCCAAAATTTAAATATTAATTTTGTTCAAGAGAAAATACTAACTATTTAACCATTCAAACCACCGAGTTTAATCCAATCCAATCCTACCTAACTTTTAGAACATTTTTCTGACGAATAATAGTTGAACCAGTTAGACCAATCAGTCCGACCCAGTATTTAAAACCATGGTACTGGTTTTTAAAACCATGAATTTGGTATGATTTCGGGTGGTATAGAGTGGTTTCCCTTTTCTTCAATTTTTCAAACAATTTGTGGTATATTCGGGGTCATTGTATATTTTATAAAAGATAGATGAATTGTAAATATCATAAAATTCAGGGGTATGCCAAAGTTGTTTGGCGTATATCAAGGTCATTTCTTTCATAGTTCGACCACTTTTCTTCGTTGGCCGTTTCAAAGATATTTCTAAAGCGTGTTTGGGTTAGGTTTCGAAGCTCCATTCATAGCTTTCAATCGCTGCTCTCACAGGTAAGAATTAGGTAATAGCGGACTTTACATCCTTATTACTGAGATTCCTTCCTGAAATTTCTTTTTCCTGTGTTTGTTTCCCGGTGAAATTACGAGAAAGTTGCCAATTTCTGATGATTTTGAGAATTAACTTTTGCTTTTTTGTTTCTTAACGAGCTTTTTCCAACTAAGCATCTGGTTCATTTAGATCTGAGATTTATTTTATCTTTTACGATAGATCTGAATTTTATTGCTTGTATGACCAGATCTTGGTTATTTTTTTATTTGTTTAAGATCTGACTGTGATGCTATTGATATTTACTCTGATAACACATGTTTACTGAGTATCTTGGTTAATTTTTTATTTGTTTAAGATCTGACTGTGATGCTATTGATATTGTGTGTGTGGGGGGGGGTGTGGGTGGAAATGCTTCAAAACCTGGAGATATTTGTATTTTGTTTTTAACTCGCAATTATATTCAAATCACGTATGCAAAGGAGCTATGTCTTCTTAGACTTTTACCTCATTTACAGACCCACCCTCTGTTATAAGATGTAGTTGCTTTGTTTGTTATGGAGAATGGCAGAAGACTATGTGAAAGAATTTTAATAAACTTAATGGGTTGCCCTTGGGGTTGAGAAAGGAATTTAACATTGGGGCCATAGACTTTTACCTCATTTACATACCCACCCCTCTGTTATAAGATGTAGTTGCTTTGTTTGTTATGGAGAATGGCAGAAGACAATGTGAAAGAATTTTCAATATTTTAATAAACTAAATGGGTTGCCCTTGGGGTTGAGAAAGGAATTTAACATTGGGGCCATTTCTTTAGTGGTTTTTATTCAGTCTTGGCCAAATGAATAGCACTTGGAGTATCACAATGCACACAAATATGCTTTAAAACTATTCCCAAGTTCTCAAGCAACCCCTAAAGCCAAATTCCCTTTTTTGCAGCCTTTATAATTACCATGTACCTTGCTTCTATAGTTGACAGAGCAATTGTTGACTTCTGATTGGAGTTCCAACTCACTGGTCCTTTCGCAACAATAAACATATGACTAGTAGTTGAAGGATGTGTTTCTAAATCACTGGTCTAATTGAAATTGACCGAACCAATTGCGATTGACCAAGATCACCATCCCTCTCAAAAACCAAATCAATGTTAATCGTACCTAAAATGTATTGTAGAATCCATCTCACAAATTACTTTTGTCTTTTACCAATGCCTTGTATATATCTGCTCACCATACTAATTGCTTGTGAAATATTAGGCCTTGTAAAAACCATTGCATACTTGAACATATATTCCTGTTCAGTATCAGTATTTGAAGATAACAATGCGTTGAGTTTGAAATGAGGAGAAAATGATGTGCTTACAAATCTATCTTAAATACTGTTTTTGAGTTAGACTAACATTGTCTTTAACTCGATCTCTGCATATCTCCATGTTGAGAATCTTCTTGGCTTCACCCAAATTTTCATTTCAAGCTTTTGATTCAATCAGATTTAATTTCTTACTTGTTTCTAGAATCTCTAAATATATCATTAACATACAAGAGTATATAAATGAAAAACCATCTTGTAGCTTGTGAATGTACACAAACTGATCAAACCTAGTCTCTTATTTACCCATAATCCATGATACAATGATTAAATCACTTGTATCATTATCTTGGTGATTACTTCAATCCATATAGCAAATTTTTTAATTCGCAAACCAGTGACCCTATAAACATCTGGTCGAGTCATGTAGATTTCCTCTTTCAAATCACCATGTAAAAACATGGTTTTAACATCAAGCTGAATTTGCTTATAATTAAATTGTGCTACCAAGGCCAGTAAAACCCAAATGGGGGAGTGCTTCACTGATGGAGAAAGTATTTCATTGTAATTAATTCCTTGCATCTAGGTGTATCCCATTGTTACTAATTTGGCCTTGTGTTGAATATCTTCTTTGTTAGGAAATCCCTCCCTCCTTGCATATTCCCATTTGCACCTAATTGTCTTCTTCCATGATTCACAATTTAAACTCCTATCAAATTTATAAGTGATGGGAATATCATCACTTACTATTGAAAATGAATAGGCCACTATATAAGCAAAATGAGCAAGCTTGCGATTTTTTCATCATGGCCTATTGTACACAATTGATGTCAGTTTCTCTAACAATTCTTGGGATAAAATCTTCTATCTTGAGCATCCTTATTAATCATTTGAAAATCATTCACTTTCTTGTGGACTTTGGTTTCTAACTCCACCTGCTGCAGAGCTCCATTGGTCTTGATAACCCCATTAGAATCTATCCCATTAACTTGTTTCTTTACCATGAAAAATTCATCAAAAGTCACGACTGTGCTAAAACAACATTCCTTGTGCTTGGACACTAAAGACGATATCCCTTTACACTAGTAGTATGAATCAGGAATAATTCCTATTTGGATCATGAGTCCAACTTCACATTGCCAGATATCAGAATTGTCTACAAGGATGACAGAATTTTGTCATCTTCTTCTAAAACTGAAACTCAAATGTGGATCTCCAATAGCCTTGGATTGAACCTGAGGCTTTGATACCACTTCTTGTGCTCTAAAGGTAAGTAGTATAAAATTGTTGATGAAAATGGCTCAAAACATATTGTTGTGGCTTATGTTCCATGTGGAGTAGCTAACAAGTTGTTATTGTAGTTGTTACTTATACAAAGGGTGTTAAGCCTTTGTCCTACATGGAGTAGTTAACAAGTTGTTATTGCTGTTGTTAGTTATATAAAGGGGTATTAAGCCTTTGATGGTATCCCACAAATTAGTAAATATTTACTCCATAAAGTATTTTGGTGAATGAATTAAATTTGTTACAAAGATTCCAAAATATTTTGTAATCCTTATATATAGTAAATTGGTCATCATGATTTGAGGACATAGATGCATTTGCGGAAACTTATAAAATTTTGCATGTGATCTTTATTTTAAATTTTTCTCAATTTTTGTTACATTTTTTAAGTGCTTCCACTGCAAAAGTGGAACAGTTTTTGTTGTTGAAAATGGCGCCAAAGACATTGTTGTGGTTCATGTATCACATGAAATGGTTAGCAAGTTGTTAGCTATATAAAGGTGTATTAAGTCTTTGTCCTTCATAGAGTATAACAACTTGTTATTGTTGTTTGTTAGATAAAGGGGTTTTAAGCTTTTGTGATGAAATCCCACAAATTAGTAAGCATTTGCTCCTTAAATATTTTGGTGAATGTTTTAAATTTGTAAGTGGTTTCCACAATTTTGTAATCCTCATATATAGTCTGAGTGGTTTATTAACGTCGTGAAATTCTCAGGTGTTCTTCTGCTTTTGAGCAAATCAGTAAATGGTACAAAATGTGAATTTTGATGCTGCCTACACAACGAGAATTTTATGTTTCTTTTTGTTTTCTTGTAAATGAAGTTCAAGATTAATCTGAGTTTTTGCTTTTTGATGGCTTTATTGTGTGCATTTATTGGCATACTTTGAGGAATCTTTAAAAATTTATCATGAAAATCATGATATTGGGTTTTAGTAGACTGAATGTGGTAATTGAATCATAATAATAGTTGCAAAATTTGTTATTTGAAGTTGTTTTTTTAATATTATTTTTATCTCTCTTCAGAAGTAGTAAAAGTATCTTTCATTTTGTGCCCAGGTATGATGAGGCCTATATTCTGTGGGAACTTTGAGTATGATGCACGTCAGTCTGAACTGGAGCGACTATTCAGAAGATATGGCAAAGTTGATAGGGTGGATATGAAGTCTGGTAAGCATGCAAAGTCACTTTATGTTCTTTTATTGACTATTGCTTCCATTTAGTTGTTTTTTGTGATGGTCTTGATGGCTATTGTTGCTGCTATTCAAATTTGCTTTAAGATTTTTATGCTTCAGCTTGTTTTTAATAAAGTGGACTCAGTTACTCCATACTTTTATTGTAGATGCATAAATGAGCATATAAATGGTTTTTAGTAGTTATAATACATTCTATAGGTAGATGTTAGGTGAATTTTCTCGTCGAAATGGAATTAAAATGACCTATATGCTTATGGTTTGTCATAGTATGTATATGAAAGGATGTAAATAATTTGGTACCACACACATTATAAAAAGGAAGTTAAGTCCAGCATTGACAAGGCACTTCAATCGATCCAATTCACTGTCCATGAAGGTGGCAGCTCCTCATATTTCCTGGTTGTCAGCAGCTCTTCTGAATACGTGACTCAGAAACAGCAAGCATCCCTTGTTGAGTTTCAGTGGGGGTTTGAGGATAGCGTTGAGAACAAAACATCTTTTTTGAAACATAAACCCCCATACTCAACATTTTCTTTGGCGCAGGATTTTCTTGGGATATCCATACTCCGGGCAAATGGATGCACTCTTCAGAATTCCATTTCCTGCCTGTGACGAGCTTCCTCTTCTTGTTCTCAAGAAGAGTCACTCTCATCTGCAATGGCATATCCATACCACATTTTTTTCTCATTGCCTTTTCATTCCTCACGACTTTTGCCCAGCCTCCAATTTCAGACATGTTTCAACGCTGAAACATTGCCAACCTTGCAGCAGAGGCATCAGAATAGATGGGGAAGGCTCTCTATATCCATTGACCTACCATGAGACATCCACTTTTGGAATCTTGTTCCTTGACATGACATCACTTAGTTCATCATACAAGGTCTGTTACTACTTTTGCTAGTCAGTTAGTTTATAGATTTCACGGAGGTTGCCAAATTTTTATTCTAAGGTAGGACTTAGGTGGTTTGTATGATGCTGAAAGGGGAAATGCCATCTCATATGGAAGATTCCTTTTACGGGAGGATTCTTAACTTTCTCATCAAGATGTATAGAAGTTAATGACATTTATACAATGTTTATTGTTATAGGGTTTGCTTTTATTTATATGGAAGATGAGAGAGACGCTGAAGATGCCATTCGAGGGCTTGATCGGATTGAATTTGGACGCAAGGGTCGCAGACTTCGTGTTGAATGGACAAAGGTACAACATTTTTCGTAGTCCTGTTAAATTATCTATTAAATTCATCTTATTTCAATTTTCATTATGATTATTGGGCATCTTAGAAGAGTTCTTTTATTTATTTATTGTAGCATGAACGTGGAATTAGAAGACCAGGTGGCTCAAGAAGACCTTCTTCAAATACAAGACCTTCCAAGACCTTGTTTGTTATCAATTTTGATCCATACCATACCAGGACTAGGGACTTAGAAAGGCACTTTGAGCCATATGGAAAGATTGTTAGTGTAAGGATCAGAAGGAATTTTGCATTTGTTCAATATGAGGCACAGGAGGATGCCACAAGAGCTTTGGATGCTACAAATATGAGGTTGGTCTTCATTGTTTTTGCTGTCTTGACCTTTATCATCTTATACTTCTCTTTTTTAATATATTTTTGTTCTATTTTAATGGGTTTTTATTTTCTGGTTTGCAGCAAGTTGACGGATCGAGTTATTTCAGTTGAGTATGCAGTTCGTGATGATGATGATCGGAGGAATGGATATAGTCCTGATAGGAGTCGTGACAGGTCACCTGACAGGGGCAGGAGGAGATCCCCAAGCCCTTATCGAAGAGAGAGGGGAAGCCCTGATTATGGTCGTGGCTCTAGCCGTAGTCCTTATCGGAGAGAAAGGGCAAGCCCTGATTATGGTCGTGCTCGCAGCCCAAGTCCATATAGGAGAGATCGTGGCAGCCCTGATTATGGACGGGATGCTAGCCGCAGTCCTTATAGAAAAGAGAGGGCTGGTGCTGACCGTGGTCGTGGCCCTAGCCGTAGTCCCTACCGAAGAGAGAGAGCTAGCCCTGAAAATGGCCATGGATCTAGCCGCAGTCCATATGGGAGAGAAAAGCCAAGTCCTGACAATGGTCGACAAGGCAGTGGAAGTCCCTATGGAAGAGAAGGTAGCCCTGACAATGGTCGTGGCCCCAGCCCCAATTCTGTGCCTGAAGCTAGGGACAGTCCCAATTTTGGTGGAGCTGAGAGCCCCGACAATGACAGATACCGCAGGTTTGTTTCTTCTACATTTATTCGATAGATACGTTCTTTTACACTTGCCTTTTTACAGTTTGCTTGATACCTTGTTAATTTCTTATGTAGCCGTTCACCCCCAGCTGATGACTGAAGATGATCTTTGATTGCCTCATTGGCGGACAGCAGTTGCAGTTCTATGGAATTTGTTCCCGATCTGATTTATCATGCCCTCCAATGACGTCTCTGCAGAATTAAAATCATAATTCTGCAAACGAACCTGATTAGTTTAGTTTAGTTTAGAACTTCTGTTTTAGCTCTTAAACCCAATGGATCTCTTTTTTCTGGCAATGAACCATTTAGGCCCGTTGTTGTGGAGTCTGTGACTCTTGCTTTTCCCTGATTGTGCTTTCGATTTTCAAATTAGGCCGGCTATATTATTGTCTTCCATGTTATGTAAGTTGTTGAAGTAGTTGCAGCAGCTGCATCAAAACTTATGGTATCTATCTTAGCTTCAGACATGAGAATCAACTGCTAGGAAGATACGTAGTTTTATTATTACACAAGAACCCAAAATGGATATGGGTTGGGCTTCAGTGTGATCAAGACCTGGCAGAAAATGCACTAGTCGAAACACAAAATTCAGTATACGGGATGAGAACTCTTGGTTAATTATCTCCAAGATTGAGCGGTTCATTGAGTCAAAATTTAGAGTTTCATAGGGGAAATCGGGATGAATTTAAGTAGGATTAAGTCAAGCTTTGCTTAAATAAGAAATAACCTATTCGCATTTGGCTTAGGTGCTAAACAATTAAAAAGAAAAGAAGAAAATTGAAAAAGAGCTTTGAGAAGGAATTATCATCTTACCTTTGAACTCAAAAATATAGATAATCATGACTCAATTCAACTTAATTCAAATGCTTTTGAAAGTGTTGGGCGACTAGGGATGCCGTAAGATAAGGCGCATTGGGATGTTGTGATTTAGGTACAAAGGAGCAAGTTGAGTCATGACTATGCATTTGCTTTTTATCCATTGTTGGCTGTTCCAATAGTAAAACTTAGAAGTTGCTTGAATTGCTCCTTGCCTAATTTTATCCGACACTTGAAAAAGCAAACCCACGAGTGCAAATACGAGTCCCACAATTTGCATTTGCTTTTTCAGACAAGACACTTGTTTCTATCCCAATCTACGCTTTACATTCCCCTTACAATACGACCACAAAATACAAAAGCATAACATGTTCCTAGAGCACGTGCTTTCCACTACCCAGAGGGGAGCGTGACTTACTTTTTTTCATCTTTTAGGTAAATATCAGGAAACGGATAATGCATGGTGAGGTATCCACCCCACATACATCAATCAAAGCCAAAGTTGTCACGTAAAAGGAAACACAAATACAATTGTTTTCCGCCGTATACTGTGCAAGTTGTGGGACCAAATTGACACGCGCCACCGCCTCATTCATCTTCCAAAATTCAACGTGTCTATCTTCAATTAGTTGTGAATATTAGTTTATAATAGCTTTGAGTTCCAATCAAGTTTAATTTGATTGAACTTAAAATGAATTGCTTTTAAATGAGTTCGAGTTTAAAATATATGATGTTTGAACTCAAGTCTAAGAGTATTTTGCTTATCAAACCCACGAATTTGGATGAGTTCAATTAAAACAATTAAAATAATATTGTTTTGATATGAGTTTGGTCAAATTTGAACTTCGCTTACACTGTAGTAGAAATGAGGTTTGTTTTGATAAAAGCTTATCTTGCCTGAAATTCTGCCTAATTGTGAGACATATATATAAGTGCAACTAGATTTGAATTACTCGTTTGAATGATTTAAAACAAGATTGGCTCAAGCGAGATTAAGCATAAGAGTTTAACGTTGTTGAGTTCACACTCGAGAGGTATTCAACTAGCCAAGTTTGTGAGTACGAAAAAATTCGATTTAAATTTAACTAAAAGATATCTCAGATATATTAAAATATTATCGTTTTGATCATGTTTTTATTTGCTCGCCTTGACTCCTTTCAAATTGAGTCACACTTTAGTTGATCCAAATTCGAGTCTTAGTAGTCGTAAATCCTAACCCTAATTTTCAAGACCAAAACTTTTGTTAAATTGATTATATTTTACCCATAAGAATATTTGTAATTTAATAACGTCCATGCCGAATATATATTTAAGTTATAATATTTTATTCCACCTTGTGTGATTAAGTGAAATTGATTATTATACAAGTCTACTGTTTGGTTAAATTGCGATGAGCTCACACAATGACCAATTCCACTAAATCACATAGAGGCAAACATGTAACCACCCATTTACGAGTAAGTACGTAACATTATTCTTAAACAATTGGGTAATAAAGACAAAAATAGATTTTATTTTAAAAAAATGATTCATGACCACTCTCGAATGGTTATTTACTCATTTTTATGTGATTGGATAAATTTGATTATTGTATAAATCTATCTTTTGATTGAATTACGTTAGATATACACAAAAAATAATTCTATCCACCCACATAAGGATGGTTACATTGCCACCTTCTTTATTTTATTTTTTTATTTAAAATTTAAAAGAAATAAACTCTAATATATTGTATTTTATTTTTGTCATACTTTTCCAATTATGAAAACCGTTTTATCGTTCACATGAGGCATAAAGCTGGGGTCCCATATTGATAATTCAAAATTTGATGCTTTGGAAAAAAAAAACACATGAAGAAATAAAATCACGTGACAAATTGAATTATGTATATATTTCAAAACAAGGGCCCGTCCATACCAAATGCATCAGATTTTATGTCAAAGAAATTTTTATCTCGTGAATAAATCGACGTCAAATTGAAATACATGAGTTTGAAAATATTACATACATATTGAATCTCTTTAAGATAAATTTGAATGTGTGTATATATATATATATATATATATATATATATATATTCAATGCAACTGATAGTTTTATTTTAAATTTAAAATAATTTAATTAAATGATGATAATATTAATATTTATGAGTAAGATACATGAGTTTGGACAAAACCCATCAATATTCTGCTGGGACCCCAAAAATCAAATCTTACCATTATGATCACATCATTATATAAAATTTTATCTCATGTTCCACAACTCACAGATGAATCATAAGCCCCTCTGAAATTGAAATACATATTGATCATTCCAAAATCATGTAACAAAGTTCTCTACTTGGTTACCTATATAAAAAAAGTTCAATGCAATCTCTTTTATTTATCCTTCGATTCATTAGAAAGCATGATTGTCGTTGAAAAATTATGTCAGCTACCAAGCCAATTCAATCTCAAAAGCTAGTTAGACTTAGTTTAGTTTGATGCAAATTAGTTTAGTTTAAATTCAAACTGAGTTAAAACCAAAAGGGTTAACTCGCTTTTAAAATTGATTCAAACTTAAGTTAGAAGAAGTTTGGCTTGATTTGATTATATTGGGGTCAAGAGCACGTGCATGTGCACAAAGCGCAGTGGAATTGATAAGAAAAATTTTGTCTACGCTCGTACTTATGTGAATCCACTCAATATGTATAAACAAAACATGATTAACATATAACATACCTACATGAAATCAAACCTTCTAAGATCTCTTGATAGTCAGAAATTGCATATCATTGAATAATAAACAAAAACCCTACAAAGTTTAGTCCATACCTCTATTTGATAGCTCTACCAGTCTTTTTGTGACAAAGATTTGGCACCTGGATACGTTTCTCCTCCCAAAGTAAGGCAACATTTTCAGTATGCACATGAGACATGACTTGAAAAACTTGTTATGCATAAAGAACTCTACTAGAAGGCCTATGCATGAGCATAAGTGTAAGGGTACAAGCATACATGATGTGTAATGGACAAAATGTTTTGAAATGCATAAAGCTTACTCATTTATATGGCAGTTAAAATACTGACTTATATGTTGCATGTATAGTTGTACATCTTATGTTTATCTTGTAATGGCTTAAAATTTGAGCACATATAAGGATTATGGATAATCATCCACCTAAGATCATATACAACCATGAAAAGGTCAGCTCATCCATTTTAACTTGATCTAAATTCGATCCAAACAAATTTGATAAACATCATGGAATTTTATCTACCTAGATCATGTATGGTCGTGTATGGACCATATACGATCATGACCAAGCTGAAATGTCTATTTCGACTTTTAACTTTGTCTGATCAAATATGACAAATCTCTCAAATATTGTCTTACACTCTTCCCTCAAGATTTGACTTAATTTGGACATTAAACAATGTTAAGTTCAAACAACTCTTGAGACTTAAAATCATCTATCCAAAAATGAACTTGATTAATCTCAGCTAAGTCTCTTGCTTCTTAACTAAAAACATTTTCTTGAAAACTGTTTTACTGAAAATACTGTTAAGATTCGAAGGTCCTAAAATTTTGAAAAGCTGAATAAAACCATATCTAAAAATTTTATGTATCTGAAGATATTTATTGTGCTACACAGACTAATAAATATAAGGATTCAACACCCTGACCATGAGAGTTTCATATACTGACATATGGATAGTAACTAACTAATTGGCGTATAGCAATTGAATCTGAATCTGAAACTGAGTGCTGAGTACTAAAACCTAAACTGCTAGTTGAGTGCACACTAGCATATGCCTATATATATATTGGCTAGCATAATCATAGACTTTGATGCTAGTTCCCTTAACTGATGGGTGTGTAGAAACCCACAAGTGCCGCCTCGTATTCACCCCTAAAATGATGTCTAAAACATCATGTTTTTCTATTTTAAAACATGTATCTAGATCTTTAGATTATTTTTTTAAAATACTATATGGCATATCATGTCATGATATGCATATGATGCATCATATATGTTTCACTTGTCTTATTACATTGAGTAATAGTTGTTGTATTAGGTTTGTTATGTATTATGCTTGATCCAAGCTTAATTTCTCATTTCTACCTAATACATGGGCATGTATAACTAGATGCATGGGTGCGTATGAGCCTATGCTAGTTGTATGTCAGTCATGTGGTATGGTTGTGCTAGATTTTATGATTTTTAGCTTGTTTCTCATTTCATGCATATGCATCGTTATGACATATTCATATACAATCGTGACCCTGCGTAATGTGGTCATGCACGAGATCATGAACATGGTCGTGACTAGGCAAAGTATTACTACGCAGGCATGCACTCTGTGGGTCCACGGGCGTACGTCTCACTCTACTTCAACATGGTCGAGGTTGTTTATGCTTATTCTTATCCACTCTCAACCAATAAAAATATCATCATTATTAATCAATTTCCACACTAAATACATTTCATAAACACATGTTTATTCTACTAATAACACCAATTCTCATATTCAATTAACTCAATCTATTAATCATATATACACATACATATCAACATATACACAACTTACACATTTATATATTATTACCATCAGCAATTTTATATCATCAATCATGCAAGGAAATCATAAGCATGTTGTAACCAATCACAACCCAAACACAACAAACATTTCACACAAATGAAAAAATGAGAAGAGGTAAAAAAACACTTACCTTTAGCCATAATCAGCCAAGCTTATCTCTCAAGAAAATCTCACTTTCTAGTTGGATTAGGAACTACTGGACGTTACTTCTCTCTTCTAGGGTTAGTAATCTCTTAAAAGGAAAGAAACTTTGGGTGAAAATGGCTAGAAGAAAGAGATAAGATCAACTTAAAGTACGACAATAGACACACTAGACATGCACAGTTGTGCTTCTTATGATACATGGTTGTGCATGACTGGAAAAATGGAAAAAAAAAATCCCATTTTCTTACGCATTGCATGAATCAGCTTCTAATTAAGATTCATGCATATGCCACCCAACTCTAAAAACTATCTATTTTACCCCTGAACTCTCTCAATTCTAATTTTTCTTATAAATTCTCAATTCTAACCCTAGATTCTTAGCCTAAAAGATATGCCTAGATGTTACACCTTGTATTTATCAGCTTGATCAATATAACAAGTATCTCCAGATACACAGTGATTTTAGAAACAGTTTTTACTTAGCTTTTTAGTGTTTTAGATCTTCAAATCCTATTAGTAGCATTTTTCATTACATGTTTTCAGTAAACAAACCTAAAGGCAAATAACATGATTTTAGCATATTTCATACCATAATATAACATGACATGACATGAATCAATATACAAACAATAAGAATAGAAACATGTAAAAAAAGAAATAAAAGAAAGATAAAGTTGTATGATATACATCGTAAGCAGAAACATAAAAGATTTCAGCTAAGCTTAAGAGAACTCAAGAGTACTCTAAGTTTCAAAAAGTAATAAAGAAAGAAAGTAAAGTATTAAATATCATAAAGAGAGCCCAATAAGGTCTGGTAGTCAGATAAGCTAGAGCAGAAGAAGTTATTAGGCTATCAAGAACTTGGTTAAGTTCTTTAGTTAGTAGCTAACTAATGATAGCTTAGTTTAGAGTCTACCTAAGGGTAGAGATATGAGATGCTTACTAAATAACTTATTACTCATTCCCCTCAATTTTCTTTCTTGCAGCTTAGTGTTTTAGGAAGCTGAGCTTGGAGCACAAGATGGCTAGAGCATGGGATATGACTTGAATGGGTTTTTCACTCGATGCTTTCAATTTTATATAACTATGTACAGATATGTACTTAGTTTTTAGCAAACAGTATATTGGTGGCTCACATGGTTTGTATTACTCAAGCACATGAGATGTACAATATAAAGTATTTTTCAGATATTATTATTAATATATATATATATATATATAGTAAAACATAAGTTTTATGTAGAATATTATACACTAGGTTTTACTTTTTCATCACATGTCTTATTCTAGTTTTCGCATATTTTCAGTAAGGAATCAAAGTGAGACATACTACTATATATTAGAGAATATATTTCAGACACACACACGCATATATATGTGACAAGAGAAAACTAGTCTACAGTAGTATATGACAGCGAGTGTCACAAAGTCAACAAAGTTACCATTGACAAACGACCATATAGGTATCGTGTATGACTGTGCTTGTAATGGCTAATGCATAGGCGGTGGCAATATCTTTTATGCAGTGCGTAGATGGTGCTTAAAGCGTGGCTATCCAAATATGACATTTGAATATGCGTGTTGCATGCATCGTTGTGCAAAAGGCAACATGGTCGTGCTTTTTAATATCATAACCATGTCCATACTCCTATAATTAGAGGCATAATTTCATTTGAGAAGTGTTGTGTTGTGTGTGATTTTTATTTACTTTGAGAGATAACAAATCCCTCTTAAACACTTGTCACATATATGTACCCTACTCAACCAAATACACACTCATGTGTAAATTGAACTAGCATTTGAGAAGTATATAAATCTCTATTCAGTTGTTCTTTATGTATATTGCTTGTGTCATAAGTCTATCAATTGATAGGTAAGTGAACAACAACGTTATCGAGAGCAAAACAAATTTAAAAGGTAAATCACAAGTATGTATTTTGAAACATCCTATGTTTATTTCATATTATTTTCATACAAATTGATAGACGATATCTAACTTTGGAATTCCTGAACTCTTATTTGAGTTTTAAATTATGCTGCTTGGCTTTCCTTCTAACTTCAAGATTCCAATATAGGGATCACATGATCACTCATTTGATTCTCTTGTCTCGATTTCACCATTTTATAGATATTTATCTAAGTATTACTGCACTTACGAATAAAGAATGTCATTGAGAGTTTTGCTTGTATATGACTTATCAATTAATAGATATCATCAAAAGAATTGGCTCTAAAGCACCAACTACAACAAGTTTGAGTTTGATTCGAATCTATGATTCAAATTTATAGTTTGATTCATAACTCAAGTTTAACTTAAGTTTATAGTTTGAATTTATAGCTTAGATTTATGGCTCGAGTTTGTAGTTCAAATTTGTGATTTATGGACAACGATATCATTTTATAAATGAGTCACAAATTCGAATCATAAATCTAAGCTACAAATTTGAACCATACATTCTAGTTATAAACTCAAGTCAGAAATCCAAATTATATATATAAACCTTAAGTTCAAGCTGAACTCAAATCAAACAAAGTAAAACCTTTTTATATCCAAGCCAAACTTAAGCCACCCTTAATTTTGGCTCAATGAACTTGAGTCTGACTCAAACTAGACCATTTTTCATTTGAGTCAAACTCAAGCTAAGGAGTATTTAGGTTTAGTTCGACTTGCATCCACCCTTACCAAAAACCATATGCTCTCTCTTAATGAAATTTATAGGATAAGAATAAAAATGCACAACTATGGGATATGATCCCAAAATCTGTGATAACGTGTCTTTTTAAACTCTTCATTCCATAATCGACTATAGGGGTGTGCACATTAAACATGCACGATTATGTGTCACTTTAAAAAATCTAACATGGAATATTATCCATTATTAATGTGATATTAGATAAACAGACATACACCCTTCATGTACAACTATTTATCAATTAAAAAGACTTATTCCCACACAATGTTTATTGAAATGATAAAATTTTATCTATTAAGTTAAAAAAAAAAAAAACCAAATTCTTACCCTTCTATTAAATTTTTTATAAAATTGTTAAAAAAAATACTTTTAAATTAAATAATATTTTATCCCTAAAATGTTATTAAATATTTTTTACTTGAATTTATAGTAATTAAAATTTTCAAAAATAAAAAAATTTTATTACTATAAAAATAAATAGGCTTAATGATATATATGTGGTAAAAGTGTAATTTTTAAAAATTTTAGGGACAGTTTTGAAATTTGAAATAATCTTAGAGTTTTCTTAATTTGAAAAAAGTTTAAGGTATTTTTTGAAATTTGAAAAAATTAGGAGTACTCTTAAAAATTTTATAATTTTAATATGTCTTTCAATGATTTTAAAAATGACTATTATACCTTAAAAAAATAGGAAAATTATCTTATTAATTTTATAAGTTAAAAAAATAATATTTATATTCTAAATACATCTCTATCATAATATTTAGATAAAATAATATATGTTTAAAGTAAAATGTACCTTTTTAAAATTTTTTGAGATTTTTCAAATTTAAAAAAAAAAAATTTAAGTTTTTTTTAAAATTTTAAGTTCAGGATATAAATAATCTTATGAATTATTAAAGTTATAAAATATATGAATGAATATGATAATTAATAATAAATAAAATTACCTATTTATCTTTAATAAGTTTAAAAAATGACGTTTATATTCTAAATACATTTCT
Source organism: Anacardium occidentale (assembly GCA_026122585.1). Taxonomy (NCBI): domain Eukaryota; kingdom Viridiplantae; phylum Streptophyta; class Magnoliopsida; order Sapindales; family Anacardiaceae; genus Anacardium; species Anacardium occidentale. Next base: position 664,357 of record JAJEJH010000044.1, read on the forward strand.
ATCATAATATTTAGATAAAATAATATAAATACCTTTTAACCGTTAAAATTAGTTTGGTTTTTAACAAATAAATGGGAATTTAAAAAAAATTAGTTGGTAAAATTATTATTTATCTAACATCTGGTGGGAAATAGTTTTTTGGCCACTTAAAAACTAAACAAATGTACTTAAATCAAGTCTTAACCTATGTGACAATCATACATAACCATAAAAAATGCAGGCACAGAAGACTAATTTACTTTTGAAGCGTATCTGTGCATATTAAATCAAATAAATATTTGGAAGAACCAAATCTTGGAGAAAAAAAAAAAAAAACTTGAAACTCACAAAAAGAAAATGTAATCAAACTTGGTGACTTTTTTATTTTGTTTTGAAAAAAACAAAGGTTTTCATAGTAAAAATTTCTTGAATATTATGGTTTTTATATTTATTTTCAATTTTTATATTTTCATTAGGCTTTTCTAAAATAATAATTTGGTTATTATTGTAGACAGAGCCAATCATCAGCTATTTAACAAACAATATTATCCGAAAGGAATACTAGAGGAGATGAGTGTGTTATTTGAAACCTCTAGGGTCCAAATGTCATTCCCTAAAATTTAGGAATATATTTTGTAAAAAAACGGTAAAGTAAAATAAATAAATATATATTTATAAAATTTATATATACATTTTTTATATTTATTTATTTATTATAACTAAATAATTTGAAATTAACGATTAATTAATATTTAACCACATATTAATTTAATATACAAATAAATATTAAAAATTTGTATAAATATCACGATGAATAACGCGAGAGCGACAGGGCAGAATTGTTCCAGTCACGTTACACGTGTGGTCCATGAGCACGTTACACGTTATAGAATGGCACGTGTAAATTTCCAACCGAAAAACCCTTGATTCACACTACTGAAACGAGCAAATGAGAACTGCTTTAATTGTAGAAGAAGAAAATTAAACAAACGAAGACCAAGAATGGCGTTAAAGAAGAAAACAAAGGACCTTTTCAGGGTGATTTGTCTTAGAAAATATCGATCTTGTTCAAGTGTTTAGATTAGAGGGTGTTGAATTGAAACTTTCAAGAGAATTTTATCCAGATAATGTCCTCATCTTCTGACGTAATACGCAGATGAAAAAGATCAATCCATATTTCCATAAAGGAATATGAAGAAGGATTATGATATGACTCATAAAGCATGCTGCATTAAGCGGTATAAACAAGAGCTCCTGTTCTAGAATAATAAGCATTCAAGGGGATGTGCTTGTGGGGTTATGCTTCATTTTTTTTTTCTAGCTTTCGGCGGTATGGATTGAGATCTTCACATTCTTGGCTTTTTGCTGTAAAAATCTTCCCTTCATTCTTCTATAGATAGAGCTATCGACCATCATGTAAACACATTGTTTATTTCTTTAACCGGTATTCCACTAATCAATTTGAACGTAATAAATTGGATTAGGGAAATATAAACACAGCCTTTTTGTCTTTAGACCTTAATAAATGAGGATAATTGAACCTAAAACGTTCTTTTTAGGTGTCATGTTGCTGTCAATATCATCTTTATTTGTCCCGCAAACCACGGTAATGAGACATCAACCAAACCATTAATTTTCCATTGGCTTCATTGACGCGACTGTCACATAGTATTTCCATGCTCACACACTTGGTCTTCCCCTTGACACGGATCATTGTACTTTCAATTATTCAGAATGTACAAAAGTCTCCCCATCTCAGTGAAAAAATGGGTGAGAAGCGTGGCTTACATTTGTATACTACAATATTTCCGCTCTTGATGAATTTTAAGTGGGTTGATTCAAAATTTTCGGTGCCATATTAAAATGGAAGATTCAAACAAGACATCGAAATCTCAGTTCTTGCTTCAGATTCAGTCGGCCAGTACCGGATTCTATATAACCATCATTGCTTCCTATTGTTTTTCCAACAAAGCTTATTATATATTATATATATTAATACAACTTATCATTAATTTAATTATAAAGTGAAAGAATATAATTGTTTCATTACATTCATGGTGGGATTGGCAACTCTGAAAACTTGTTTTAAAAGAAAATATTATTCTAAAAAGATTAAATGGGAACTCATGTTTTTGGTGTCAAGCAAATAAATTGAAATTAGGTGCCAGAAACATGTAAACTTTTGTTACCCTTTGCCCCTTAGACCGTGTTTTTTGTGCAAAAAGTCTCCGAAAAAAGGTAAATTTTCACAATTGTAAGTCAAAAAAATTATAATAAAGGGCTTTTGAAAAAGATCAAATGACTATTTCCCACACAAACTTTACCGAGACAACTTGTTCCCATTGTTAAGTTTAAAATCATTTTTTTATTTATATATTTGCCGTTAGTTTTAATAATCAAATAGTATTTTTGCTTCTTTATCTAATATAAAATAGAATTAATATAACTTACAACTCTAATAATATAAAAAAAAAAAAAAAAATCATTGTTGCGCTAACTACTTCATATTTTCCCTTTTTCGTTCTCATCTTCTTTTTGTTCCTTTCATTTCCTTTCATATTTCTTTGCTGTCATATTTAAGGAGAGAATGATAAGGCAATGATGTGTGACAACGATAATGCAAGGAAATGGGAGTGAAACGTGGAGGAGAACTAGGCTCGTATAGCACGGCAAGATGAAGAACACCGGTGAAAAATTTGAATATACGGTAGTGCACTAGTGATGTGAGAAGATAATGGCATGAGACAATAATGGTGAAAGGCATCGAAAATCAGGGGAAAATTACAAGCGTTTTTTTGTTTTTCCACCCATGAATAATAACCAAATATTGGATAATAATAAGCACCCAAACAAAACTTTACAATTAAGGGTTGAATTCAAACCGAATTCAAACTTAAGCTTGTCAAATAAATCAAATACCTAAAATGATATTGTTTTAATATATATTAATTAAAACGACATTATTTTTTTAATAAGAATAAAAAAATTTTGATTTAAGAGTTTCATCAATTAAGTTTGTTATAAATTTGAACTCCAATTTGCACTCATGAAGCAAAACTCATAAAATGTAGACTTGAATTCACTCCAACTGAGCTTACTTTTGATTTGTTTGAATTGAATTTTAATTCAATTTTGAATTAATTTAATTTAAGTCCAACTTTGCTTGCAATTTCAAAAGGTTTTCCAAATTGAACTAATTTTTGACAGTAGCATATCAAAATAGTAATAGTAAAGGTCTTTTGAAAAAAATATAAAATGCGTGCATCTGATGACTCATGTCAGTAAAACCAGGCAACCTTGTGCACGTAGTTATACTGGATTCCAATGCTGTGGGCTCAAGGGGGATGCCTAGTCAGAAAGGGCATGCACTTGAAAGAACTTCCCACTTAAAGCATTGTGTGGAAACACCTCTGCCATCCATTTTCATTAATTTCGTTGACCAGAAGGAACTTTGATTTTAAAGTCTTTAACGACCACTCACGCTTACTTTCCTCATTAGGAACCATCCATAGGTATTTTGTCCTTTCCCTTGCCGTCAAAAACTACTACCTACAATGTTAATAACCCCATTGTTACATAAATTTAACTTGCTTTACTTATAACGCATTCAAACGATATTAATCAATATTGATATAGAAATTTAACTTACTTTTACTATTTTTAAAAGATATCAATCAATTTTTTTTTATAAATTATATGAATATAATCAAAACTTTAATTTAGTATCTATTTTATCTTTCATGATAATCATTGATTAAATATAATAAACAGTAATTATATGTGATAAACAGTGATAATATACACATTGCTCATCACAGATTTTAAAGTTATTGTTCATCACGACTAATCCCCATTTGAATTAATGCACTACTAAAAGATGGTCAAAAAGATGACAAGATGAAAAACAAAATTGGAAAATAAAAATTGAAAGTTTTTGTGGTCAGGAGAAATTTATAAGATTTTAAATGAAATATAATAAATTAGGTGAAAAGGACTAAATTTACACCTAGACACTTTATAAACACAATAAAAAGTGAAAGTTTTGTTTGAGTAAGATTTCTTCTTTATAAATTATAAATACAGTTTTTTGTTCATATGGTATTAACATTCAATAATAATCTCAGTAATATTTTTATTTTTAAGGATTTTTTTTATTATTAATTTGACCCCCTAAAATCAGACTCACACTTCTAACTCCGTCTTTGCTTGTGGTTGTTCGTCGATAAAACAGAAGGTGTCACAACCTAAGACAGGTTCTTTGGAGCCATTATTTTTGATATTTAAGTGTAGGAATGTTAACTAAAAAAATTCCAAGTGTTGCAATCTCTTAGTTGTGTAGCGACACAGGACAATTTTAGGGTGGCAATGGCTGTATTTTGATTTCTACTTGGTCATACATATCTAGCATTCCAAGTGCCAAGGCAGCTTTCATGGGTCCTAAATATGGGCTTTTTGGTTCACAGTAACCAAGTCCAAATTCAGTTTTTTGTCGTTTCCGATAATTGTTTCCGAAGCCCTAATTTAATTTAAAACGTTTATAATGAAAACATATGATCTATATTTTGGAATAGATGAAAAAATAAGAGAAAAATAAAAAAGAAATAGTAGACGTTCAATCTCGAATCTTAGTGAACAAAGGGATATTTCTCATTTTCATTCTACGTTGCTTTCTGGCCGGTACAAGAAGACAATAAAGTGATTCCAAATTGAAGCAAAGTCTTCAACCAAAAGACCGCCTTGAAAAACCTCTATAAAACCCCCCTACTAGCACCTACAAAACTCCCTCTTCAACTCAAACAAAAAACCTAAACCCATATTTTTACGCCCATAACAAGAAAGGATGTGCCAACTTCCAACGTCTCCTGTCTCTCCCAAGCCCAAATGTTCTTCAAATCATCATTCTTACCTTCACACCATCAAAGACTCCAAGGAGCCTTACATGTATACTTCATTGATCGAAAAAAGCCTGCAGCATGTACACCTTAAACCACAGAAGAGCCATCTTTCTCTCGCTATTCAAGAAGCCATTTCCATCGGTAAAATAGCTTTACCTGTGATACTAGCTGGCCTTTTGCTTTACGCTCGTTCAATGATCTCCATGCTTTTCCTCGGTCGCCTTGGTGAACTTGCCTTAGCCGGTGGTTCACTTGCTGTTGGCTTTGCGAACATCACCGGTTACTCTATTCTTTCTGGTCTTGCTATGGGAATGGAACCCATTTGTGGCCAGGCTTTTGGTGCCAAAAAACACACCGTTCTCGGCCTCACCTTGCAAAGAACTGTACTTTTGCTAATGTTAACTTCACTGCCCATATCTCTTCTATGGCTAAACATGAAGCGTATTCTACTTTTTTGTGGCCAAGATATTGATATAGCGACGGAAGCACAGGCATATCTTCTTTATTCTATCCCTGACCTCTTAGCTCAGTCCCTTTTACACCCTTTAAGAACCTATCTTAGAACTCAATCAATAACTATACCTCTAACATTTTGTGCCACGCTAGCGATTCTTTTACACATCCCTATAAATTACCTTCTCGTTGTTTACCTTAATTTAGGCATCAAAGGCGTTGCTCTTAGTGGGATATGGACTAATTTCAATCTTGTAGCCTCTTTAATCCTCTATATTCTCATCTCAGGCGTCCATAAGAAAACATGGGGAGGATTTTCCATGGAGTGCTTAAGGGAATGGAAATCTCTCTTGAATTTAGCCATTCCCAGCTGCATTTCAGTGTGCCTCGAATGGTGGTGGTATGAGATCATGATTTTACTATGCGGTCTATTGTTAAATCCAAAAGCAACAGTAGCTTCCATGGGCATTTTGATACAAACCACATCACTAATCTACATCTTCCCATCATCTCTAAGCGTCAGTGTATCAACAAGAGTTGGTAATGAAATAGGTGCAAACCAACCGTCCAAAGCACGATTAGCCGCAATTGTTGGCCTCTGCAGCAGCTTCATGCTCGGCTTTTCGGCCCTTGTTTTTGCCGTAACAGTTAGGAACATATGGGCTAGTATGTTCACTCAAGATAAGGAAATCATTGCATTGACATCACTTGTTTTGCCCATAATTGGTCTCTGCGAACTGGGAAACTGCCCACAGACCACAGGCTGTGGAGTTCTAAGAGGAACCGCTCGGCCTAAAGTTGGAGCAAACATAAACTTGGGTTGCTTTTACCTGGTTGGAACTCCAGTTGCTGTCTGGTTAGCATTCTATGCAGGGTTCGATTTTCAGGGGTTATGGTTAGGTCTATTGGTGGCACAAGGATCGTGTGTTGTGACCATGTTGATGGTTTTGTCTAGAACTGATTGGAATTATGAGGCACAACGAGCCAAAGAGTTGACCGGAGATGTGGTGGTTGATGACAGCAAGGAGGCTGAGGAACAGAAGCCAACCAAAGCTGAAATCAAGGAAGATTCTTTAAATTTATTAGGTAATTTAGATGAATCTAAATCATGATTCTCCTGTTTAGGGTTTTTTTTTTTTTTTTCCCTTATGATTGTATAGGATCGAAGCTGTTAAAGTAGCTTTTTTTTTAATCATTTTTTTTTTTTTTAAATTTCTTAACTTATTACATTCATATACAAAAGAATTGAAGCAGAAGTCTATAAGGTCTTGATTTGTTATTAGACAGTGAAAGATTTTATTTTTATCGGCACTGGTATTGTGTACAATTTAAAGTTCCAATTTCCGTAAGGGCCAAATACTTTTCCCAACCAAGTTTGACGAAATGACCTTTCCACTCTTTAACTTTTGAAAAATCAAACTCTCATATTTAGTTTTCTTAAAAGTAATTATTTTATCGTTTTATTGAAATTATAAAACTATTATTAACATTTAATATAAATATAATATATGATTACTTGTTTAAAAATTTTACTTAAACCTCTAAAATTATCAAAATTAAGCGACTCTTAAAGTTTGAAATTATTTAGAAGTATATTAAACTTAAAATTTTAAAACATCCAAAACTTTTTCAAATTTATAAAAAATTTTCATTAACATTTTTAATAGTTTAAAACTTTTAATTTACCTCCAAATATTAGTAATTTGAGAAGAGAAAATAGAATAAAAAATTTTAAGTAAAATAATCTTCTTACCTTTTGAGTATGAAATTATATAATAAAACATAACTTTAAGAAATAAGTAAAAGGAAAATCATTTTTATTTATGCTAATTATTAAATTAAATTTCCCTAATCAAAGGATAAATGTTTATGTCGGCTGCTAATTAAATGTATTCAACTCATAATTCTAGTTGTTATGTCGTCGGTTGTTAAGGCCCTAATCAAAGGCGGCCGGCTTGGAAAAATGACTTAGTCTCCTTCGTCTGCTTATTTCACTTTCAATCTTCCTGGGTGTTCTCATCACTGTTATATTTGTGTTCCCATACATGTGATTAAACGATTAATTAATGGCGAAAACACAATTTTCCACCCAAGGTTTGATGAAAGAACATGCTAATCAGTTAAAGTTTGAAAAAATTACTTTCCCACCCCTCTTAAATTTGTTAACAAATTGGATAAATTTATTATAATTTTTTTCAAAAGACGAAAAGACTGCCAAGTTAAATAATTCTTTATCCTTAAAATTTTATTAAATGTTTTTACCTTAATTATATTAATTTCAGTAAAAAAATAATAAAAAATTTTAGAGGTGTTAATAAAATTTCAAAGGTTTTTTTTTTTTAATTTTGGAAAAAGTTTAATAATTTTTAAAATTTTAATATGTTTCTCAATAATTTTAAAAAATAACAATTATAAATCCAAAGAATTTTCAATGCTATATTACAAATCATTAAACTATAATATATGTTCAAAATATACGAAATGAATATAATAATTAGATAGAATATATATGTTTTCTAAGTTTTTAAAAAATAACGTTTATTCTTTAAATACATTCTTATTATAATATTTGGATAAAATTAATAATTAATTTTAATAAATTAATTTAAAAAAAAGGTGGTTTTTTTTCGAACTTTTAAAAGAAAATTCTGTCATTTCATCAAAATTTAGGTGGGAAATAGTTATTCAGACCCATTAAGCCAACAAATTATGCAGAAGTTAAAATGGGAATCGATGTGGCTTAGAAGCAAGAGAAAAGAACAGATGCAGATGCCCTTTTTCACCAAATAAAAATTACAAGTGGGAATACAAATTGCCAAAGTCCATTAATGGAAAACTGAGTCTTCTCATCTTGGAATATGAGAATGTATCGTATTCGATTCGATTCAAAGTCTTTTATGCCATTATATTGGGACCAGAATAGGAGTTGACCAAGGTAGATTATGCTTTAATGTCAACCACAATATTAATCAAATTTTAATTAGCTATTAATAAAACAATTTCCCTTTTGTCTTTCTTCATTATTATTTTATATGTCAAATGATTATTTTCCACCTAAGATTTGATAAAATAATATGTTCTCATTTTTAAAAATTGATAAAAAATAGTTTTAATTTTTTCAATTAAAAAAATTTTATATCATCTTTTTAGATATTATAATAGGATTAAAAAAATATATATCTATAGATTTTCTTTCGGATTAATAAGGATAAAATAATAATCTATTTCAGTAAACCGATATATATAAAAATAATTATTATGTTTAGTTGATGATAATAAAAAAAATATGGGTATAATTATAATAAAATTAATTACAACAAAATAATTTTTTTATGAGAATATTAAAATAATTTGTTATCATTTAATCAATTAAACAAAATAATATAAATATTAGAGTAATCTTTTATTAAAAATTGTCATTAACACTTAATATATATTTCAAATTACAAATATATTCTTATTAATTTAAAATTTTATTATTGAAACTTTTAAAAATATTCATACTTTAATTATAAAATATTATATTTATTTAGTTTTCGAGAATATAATGGTCATCTTGAATTACCAATTGGCATTATTGAAATATCTAAAATTTCAAAAACATCTCAAAACTATCAAAATTCTTTAAAACACGATAAGAGTATTGGGTGAATTGCATTGGACCGAATTCAAGGTTATTAATAATTTTTCTTCAATATTAGGGGTCATTTCCATGCCTCTTCAGAGCAGCGAAACATCACAAGATAATATTTATATATAATGCCATAACTCTCAACTCATATAATTAATTAATTATAATTTTAGGAAAAAATATAGAGGTGGGTATCATAGTTTCATAGGCAAATAACAAATAATTTTGATTAAGGTCCCATCAAGCGGGGATTTCTACACGATTAAAGGGAATTTTTCTCTTTCGAAATTGGAAGAGACAATGAGACCTTAAGAGACTCGATAAGAGCATAAACTTACGGACATTTTGGCTCTACAAAGAGGCAATAGTGAATCATCAGCAATTAACCAATTAGCATTTAAGAGTAATAATCGCAATTAAGGCATAATCTGTCTCCTAAACTTCAAAGCTAATTAAGATTAGCACAGTGAGATTAGTTAAAATATTATTTCGCCATTAATCTACAAAGTTTACGGTGCAATAATTAGTTTGTTTATAATTAAGTTATGCCTTATATTAAGCCTGATCTGCGGAGCTTTTAGTGCAACCAATATGAGAATCTAAGAAACTAGGCATGAATAGGCATGTGAAGCCCACTAAATTGATATGAAATTCATTATAAAAAGACGAAGAGACAAAAAAAAAAAAAAAAAAAAAGATTTTTTAAGTGATTCAGTTGGAAACCAATAACCTATTTCACAATTGTTATACTATTTGAATAATTTAACGAGAATAGTAGTATTACAACGTTTAAATATTAGTAAGATGATATATCTCAAGATTGGTAAACCATCATTTTAGTATGTCATGTCATAAAATACATAAAAAATGTATTATATCTTATTAAATTAATTAATTTATTAATATGCTTAATTAAATCATAATAATTTCATTAATTTTTTTATTTTTGATGTCAAGCACGGTTGTGCACCAATAAGCTGCAAGGCCATATCTAACCTAAATTCTATAATGTATGAAATTGGCTCGCTCACGATCATGACTTATCAACTCATTAATATGCCATCATATTAGTCTAATTCAATTCTTCATAAAATTATGCATGTACAATCTACACGATTATGATACTGCAGATACAAGTGAATGATTATACTTTGTGGTCTACCATGATATATCATGGCTAAAAAATCATGAATCTTAACTAGAATAGCTTCAAATCCACGTTACAATTCATTCAACATTCTAAAGACATTATATTGTCCTCACTACATGCAAATCCATTAAATTAAGCATAATAATTTGATCAAATTTGAATATTATACCATCCATTAAACATCATCATGCTTAAATCTCAAATTCATAACCTACAGATGTTTTTATACATTTCATAATCATCATTCAACTTTGAGATCAACAAAATAATTAGAGAAATAGTAGGAATGTACATTAGGTTACATTACAGTGTAATATCTCAATGATAGAATGGTCTTTCTAGGTTGAAAATCAAGATTAAAAGTGAGATTTCATGATTAAAAAAAAAATAGATTTAAGAGGATTCAAAGGTAAGATAGTTATTTAGAAGCTATATATGACATGTGCATGAGTTTTCTTAGGAGAATATTTCATGAGTAGCGTGGAAAAAGAAGGAAATATAAGATTTCCTTGATAGATGACCATGTGCTTTAGACATATCATCGTGTATCACTTGTCAGTGTACTATCATATATAAAGTCATTTTTTCATCCTTATCTGATATTCATTTCAACCAGTTTTCTTCTTCCTTTTAGAGAACCCTAGACCAATAGTTGTGAGAGAGTAACCACTAATAACCAACCAAAATAAAGAGCAAGTTATATCTAAAGAGAGAGAACCAGTAGCCATGGCAAAAGGTAGGTGTTTCCTCAACTTTTTCACCTTGTTTCATAAGATGTGTTCCTATTTGTTTAGGTTGTTATGTTGCTTGTTGTATGTTTGATGCTTTTCTAGTATGTAGAGTATTGAGATAATGATTTAGAAGTATATTGATGAAGCTATTGGTTGAGAACTTTAACATATACGTACATGTGTCATAATGCTTGGGTTGAGATATTTCACGTGTGTAATATGAGTTTTGATGAGTTGAATGAAATCAACATGTTCATAGTTGATGCATAGGGCTTATAAGACTATTTGATTAAGATTAAATATGTTTTGGTTGAGATTAGTCAGGTTTTGGATTTTCTAAACTTGATATTGTAAAAATAGAGTATAACGTATGATCATATGCCTAAGGGTGCATGATTGTGTAGTCTTATTTCTATAATACCATGATCTTATACATTATTGTACACACTTGATTAAGCTCAAGAGACATGATTATGTGTTAACATGCATAACTATGTATTTATACTCAAATTTACATGATCATGAAACAAGCATGGTAGTGCTAAATGAGCAACCAACATGCCCATACAATGCATGGAACATGATTATGTGTTAACACACGTAATCATGTGTCCCATGTTGCACAAACGTACGTTAAGCCAAGATTTACAAGATAGAAAAAGAGCATCCATAAGCTATTCTAAGACACATAGAACTAAGTAATATTAAGAGAAAATAAGATATGATGCATAATTAGCATTACATGTCATGACATATCAAACTAGTGTTTTTTAAAAAAAGGATTCAAGAATCCATATGTAATTTTAAAGTAAAAAATATACAATGCTTTGAACATCTTTTTAAGGATTATTACAAGGAGGCACTTGTAAGTTTACATACTTATTAAATAGGAAAACTAGCATCTATTAGAGAAGATATAGTTATTGACCAAGCTTATTAGAGAGAGTGTTAGTTATGTATCAGTAGTTTTTAGTAGGATTAAACTCACACAACCAGGGTGTTGAATCTATATATTCATGAGTCTAATCAGCATAGTAGTTACTTTTAGATACAATTTTTTTAGATACAACTTTTATGTATATAACATATGTATATATTTAAGATATTTGGATCATAGCTATTATTTTTAAAAGAGTTTTTTAGAAAAGCAGACCCAAGGGCAAATTTTATGATTTCTAGCATTGACAAAATTTTAGCATTCTTCATATCATGATATACATAGCATTCCATAAGAATCAGTAAATAATTTAAAGACGAAGGTAGGCAAACACTAAAAAATCTCATAGAGAACAAAATAAAGAAAGTACTATTTGGTAACAAGGTGATTTATCATTCAATCTTTTATATTTCCTTCCTTATAGGTTAGTGATCTTTTTGGGCTAAGCTAGATAAAAGGTAGCTTTGGATTGGGATACTATTTGGTAACAGATAGCATGCTAGTAGCTCGCATGCTTTTCATGTGTTTTATATGTATATGTATACAATTTATATGCATATTATCTTTAGCTTACATGTATTATACATAGTATACTTTACAATATATAATAATAGATGCTTTACAGTACACCATATAGTACTTTCTAGACATCATCATCATTATCATTTCATACCTAAAGCTTTCATTTGCATATTTCAATTAGTATTTATAGGATTCCTATTATATATTATTTTTTTATGATAGATAATGGAAAAAACACTATAATTATGCATATTATATTAAATAAATATAGTAGTGTAGTGATATATAGCAGGGACACCTATAATTGTGGTACTAGCGCATATCTATGCCATATTTAAAAAAAAAAATTATAAGTTCTTAGATGCATTATTTTTCAAATTTATATGAGTCAGAGCCAAAGTATCTTAATGGTTGGTGCTCGTGTCCTCTTAGTATAAGTATAATAGTATGAAGTTTAGTATTATTTTAGGTTTTAACCCTTTCATGTTTGTGATGTTCTCGATAAAAGATCCTATTTACCTAGATTTGTGGAGTAGGAAAATAGTGCCTTAGTAAGGCCTAAAAGTATGAGCGTAAGTAAGAGGCCTTAGCATTCTCAGGTATCTTTCAAGCTTGAGAATGTAAAAGAGATTATTAGAGAGGTTATGAGAAAAAGTTTCCATTAAGTAGCCAAAGAAGACATTTATGAGCCAAATAAAGGTAAGGTCTATTATGGTCCTACTATAGGATAGTAAAAACAGGTGAGAGGAGGTATGCTAGAGCCAGTTAGAGACAATTATCATATACCAAAGTTGGGCTGATAGTTAGAATAGAGTTTAAGTGTAGAGACAATAGGTACCAATAGTTCTGATATACTGCATTCGATATATAGTCGACCAAGGGTGCATCAATCACCTAAGTTTAGTAGGTTTAGGGATCCAACAATAGTGAAAGAGTGGATTAAGTATGTTGAGAATGCTATAGGATTGTTTACCATGACAGACAAGAAGAGAATCTGATATTAGTTTATATGCTTAAAGGTAATGCGAGGGTGTGGCAAAACCTTGCAAAAGCATTTGTAGATGAGGAAAGTTTACCTTAGGCTGATTTTTAGAGATTGTTTGATCAAGAGTACCATAATGCTGATATAGTTTATATCAAAGCCTAAGAGTTTATAGATTTGACCTAAGGGTCAAGTTTGGTTAGAGAGTATGTAACCTAATTCAATACTTTGACAAGATTTTTCCTAGGTTTGACAAGTACATAAATGGGTAAGGTATAAAAATTTACCCATGGATTGCATCCTACCATCACCCAAGATGTGATGACTATTTTCTCTCCCCTATAGAGATTTAGTGAGCCTTTAAGGAGAGCTCTAAAATATGAGGTGTGTTTGTAAAGGATAAGTGTATTCCCTTGACTCGTAGAGAGAGGTTTAGACATAGATAAAAATCCAACACAACTAAGAAAGTCTTTCAGAAGTGGTAAAAAGTAGAGAGACGAGTTACCTTTATGTAGGACTTATCATAGAAGACACCTAAAAGAATGTTTAGCGAGATAAAACATGTGTTTCAAATGCTAGTAGCTAGGGTATAAGCTATTAAAGTGCCCATCAAAAATAGGCACTAGGCCATTTAAAGGTGGTGTTAGACCCAATAAAAGTGTAACTGGTTGAGTTAATGAAGTTGTAAGAGATGGTATCAGTGTATCTGGAGAAAGATTTAAAGCTAGAATTTTTATAATAAGGTAGTAACAAACGGAGGCCATTCCACATACAATCATCAGTTAGTTGCTCTTCTTTGATAATCTATTATTTGTGTTGATTGACTATGATGCCACATATAAATTTATATCTAGAAGAGTGGTAAAGAGATTAAGATTGATCCCTCGTATAGTGAATAAGAGTATCTACATCAAGATACTATATAGAGGTATTATGATAAATGATCAAGTATTGGTAGACTAAGAGGTAGTGATTATAAGTCAAAGTTGAGGATAGATATGATCATATTAAAGTTAGTTAATTTTGATATGATCGTAGGCATAGATTTTTTTAAGTAGATATAAGGCAGAGATAGATTGCAAAAGAATGAAGGTTAAATTATAAGTAAACCTTGATCATTTTATGTTTGGAGAGGGTAGAGTAGAGACTATGCTAATCTCATATATTTAGGAAAAAAAGATGTTGAGTAAGGGTTGTGTCAGATACTTAGCCAATATAATATGTAGGAGTATGTTTAGGCTAAATATTGAAAAGGTACCTATTGTGAGGGAGTTTATAGATGTTTATCCTAACGAGTTATCGGGGTTACTTCTAGAGTAGGAGTTAAAGTTTAGTATTGAGCTACTTTCTAATATAACTCTTATTTTTAAGGTTCCGTATCAAATAGCTCCAATAAAGCTTCAAGAGTTAAAGAAGCAACTTCAAGAGTTGATTGATAAGAGGTTTATCAGACTAAGTTGTTCACCTTGGGCTCCTATATTATTAGTAAAGAAAAAAGGTGGATTTATAAGGATTTGTATAGATTATAGGAAACTGAATAAGGTCACGATGAAGAATAAATATCCACTATTAAGGATTGATGATTTATTTGATAAGTGGAATAAAGCTGTAATATTTTCTAAAATTGATTCAAGGTCTGGGTACCATCAAGTGAAAATAACATATAAGGATGTACCTAAGATTGCCTTCAAGATGAGATATAACCACTATAAGTTTGTGGTGATGCCTTTGGATTGGCAAATGCTTTTGCAGTGTTTACGGATTTTATAAATTAAGTATTCTAAGATTGTCTTAATAAATTTGTTGTAGTTTTTATTGATGACATCTTGGTTTACTCAAAGAGTAGAGAAGAGCATGAAGAACATTTAAGGTTTGTCCTCTAGAGGTTGAAAGAAAGGCAGCTTTACACCAAATTTACTAAATGTAAATTTTGGTTGAGTAGTATAACATTTATTAGGCTTATAGCATCAACAGATGACATATTTATAGACCCGAACAAGGTAGAAGTCATTCTATATTGGCCAATACTGAGGATAGCTTAGAAGGTTGCTCAATTTAGCAGGTTGTTGTAGAGGTTTATCAAAGGATTCTCAAGTCTTATGAGACATTTGACTACTTTGACTCAAAGAAAGACACTTTTTGTGTGGATCAATGAGTAGAAGGCTTAGTTTTAAAAGTTAAAGTAAAGACTAATTAATGCTCTCGTTTTTTTCTTACCTCAAAAGGGAGTTGATTTTAACATTTATAAATATTCTTCCTATTAGAGGATTGATGTTGTGTTGATTCAATCTAGTAGAGTAATTACCTGTGTCTTTACGTAATTAAAAGATTATGAGATGAGATACCCTACTCATAATTTAGAATTGGCTGCAGTTGTATTTACTTTGAAGATTTAGAGACACTATCTATATGAAGTGAGATGTTGCATATATTATGATCACAAAAGTTTTAAGTATTTATTCACCTAGAAAGAGTTAAATATAAAACAGAAGAAATGGCTGGAGTTAAAGAAGGACTATGACTATGAAATTATATATCATCTAGATAAGGCTAATATAGACACTGATGCTTTAAGTAGGAGAGTGGCTTTGTCTAAGATTTTTGTTCAGAGAGAGTTACAATATGAGTTTAGTAGAAAAGATGTTAAAGTTATGATAGTTGGCTTTTTTAGACTTCAAATGGTATTCATAATATTAGATAATATTAGAGCTCGATAGACAATCAATGATTAAGTTCAAAAGATGATTCAAAGGGTCACTAAGGGTGTAGTACCTGATTATGAGGTCAAAGATAGGATTTTATGATTCAGAGGCAAAGTGTATATGTTAGAGAATATAAAGCTGGGGTAAAGGATTCTAATAAAGGCTTACAATACAATTTATGTAGCATATCTAAATAGATGTATTAGGATCTCGAAAGAGATCTTTGGTGGTCAAGTAGATTTTATGATTAGATGTTTGACTTATCAGTATGTCAAAATTGAACATCAAAGACCTTTTTTATTACTTCAACCATTGAGTATTCCTAAATGGAAATGGAAGAGCATTTCCATGGACTTTATTTAGGGTTTCTCAGGGTTTAACATAGTTATAATAGCATATAAGTTATTATAAAAAAATTGAATAAGTTTACTCACTTCTTGCCTATCAAAGAAGGATGAGTATAGATCAATTAGGTCGTTTATATGTTAGAGAGATTGTCAGAATCTATAGGGTTCTTAGAATATTATATCAGACAAAGATTTGAGATTCTTATCAAAATTCTAAGGCATTTTATAGAGGGTGTTAAGGACCAAACTTTATTTCAGTTTGACATATGACCCATAAATCAATGGTTAGATTGAGAGAGTTATTCAGATCTTAGAAGACATATTGAATCCTTATTGTATGGATTTTTAAAATGGTTAGGTTGAGCTATTGCCTTTGATGGAATTTGTTTATAATAACAATTATCAGTTTACAATTTAGATAACACCTTTTGAGGCTTTGTATGGTAAGAGAGATTCCTTAGAGATTGTAATAGGACCAAAGATGACTTAGTTAATAATGAAATAGATTAGAGTTATCAGATAAAGGATGAGATAGGCCCAAAATCGTAAAAAAAGTTACACGAATAGCTCTCTATTAGCACGTCATGAGATTTTGTAAGAGAGGCAAGCTGGCTTATAGATTTATTGGTACTTATGAGATTTAAGAGCAAGTGGGCAAAATAGCTTACAGATTGGCTTTACTAATAAGCATTGATAGAATCTATAATATTTTCCATATATCTCAACTGAGGAAGGATGTAAGGGATCTTTTCCATGTTTTAGAGATTCAGGATCTAGATTTGGTAGAGGACTTAAGTTATTAAGAGATACCAGTTTAGATTTTTGTTCGCAAAGTTAAAGTCCTTAAGAATAAATTAATGCCTTTGGTTAAAGTATTGTAGAGGAGTTAAAAGCTCAAGGAGATTATTTGAGAAGTAAAGTCTAAAATTAGGGGGAGGTACTCAGAATTGTTCAGGTAAATTCTAGGGATAAAATTTTATTAGGGGAAAGAGATGTAATAGTTCGAGGATAAAATAGTCTTTTTAGGCTAAAAATTAAGGTTAAAAGTGAGATTTTATGATAAAATATAAAGTTGAGATGATTCAGAGGTAAGATAGTTATTTAAAAGCTATATGTGGCATGTGCATGGGTTTGCTTGGGAGAATATTCCATGCATAGTGTAGAAAAAGAAGGAAATCTAAGATTTCCTTATACTTTAGGCATACGACTATGCATTGCTTGTCAACGCACCACCATATATAAAGTCATTTTTTCATCTTTATCTGATATTTATTTTAGCCAGTTTTCTTCTTCCTTTTAGAGAACCCTAGACTAGCAGTTTTGAGAGAGCAACCACCAACAATAAACCAAAATAGAGAGTAAGATACAACTAGAATGTGAGAAAACCAGTGCCCATAGCAAAAGGTAAGTGTTTCCTTACCTCTTTTACTCTGTTTCATAGCATGTATTCTTATTTGATATGGGTTGTTATGTTATTTGTCGTATGTTTGATACTTTTCTAATAAGTTGGAGTGTTAAGATGATGATTTAGAAGTATATTGATGAAGCTATTGGTTGAGAACTTTAATATATATGTATATATGCCATGATGCTTGTTGAGAGATTTAATATAACATGAGTTTAATGAATAAACATATTCATAAATGATGTATGAAGCTTGTAAGGTTGTTTGATTAAGATTAAATATGTCTGGGTTAAAATTAATCAAGTTCTAGATTCTCTAGATGTGATATTACAAAAACAAAGTATAGTGTACAATCGTGTACTCAAGAGTGAACAACTGTGTAATCCCATTTTTGTAATACCATAACCGTGTATGCTATTGTGTACACATGGTTAAACTTAAGGGATACGATCATGTGTTAAAATGCATGATCATATGTTTATACCTGAATTTACATGAGAGTGTAAACGAGCACGATAGTGTTAAGTGAACAGCTAGTGTACCCATGCAATACATGGAACATGATCGTGTGTTAACATGCACCACTGTATGTCCTATGTTACATGACCATGTATTAAACCAATGTTTACATAGCAAAAAATAGAGAATCAGTAAGCTATTCTAAGACACATAAAACTAAGTAATATCAATAGAAAATAAGATGTCATGCATGATTTGTAACATTCTGAGCTTAGAATAGTCTTTTTAGGCCTTGATCATAGTCGAGAGAGAGATTTTAGAGCCTAAGATTAGACTCAAGAGAGTTTCAGAGATATAATACTCCTTTTTGGAGGTTTTATATGTAGCTTGTAAGGCAAGCACAACTATGCATCCTATAGACACATAATCATACGTCTTTGCCATCATGTATACTTGTGCATCTTACTACATGCTCATGCATGCCTACTAGTATATAAAGCAAGTTTCTCCTTTTGTGAGTTTTTAGCCAACTTCTTATCAATTGTTCTTCTTCTTTTTCTTCAGCTAACCCTAACCTAATTTTCAGAGAAAAAAACCAGTTTCTAGCAACCAACCTAGTTAGGATTCAGCCAAAGTTAGAGAGATTGAAGTCTTTAATGATTCTAGGTAAGTATTTCCTTACCTTTATCCTATTTTCGTAGCATGTATCTTCTTGGATAAGATTAATCAGTGACAGAACTATATCTTTAGTTTCATAAGCATGATCTTAAGATAGATGATGATAAGATAAAAGAGATTTTGGAGGTAGAAGCATGCTTAGAACATTTGTATATGCATATTCATGTTTTATGCATTTAGAAGCATGTTTGCTCCTTGTTGATGTTATGAGATCATGAAGGTTTGTGATAAAAGCATGTATTTGTTTGTTCTTATGCTAGAATAAGTTTATTTGAAGATAGATTGAGATTGGGTTGAGTTTGGGCATGATTCTACAAGTTCCAAAGGCAAAAATTACAAGACCAGAGTATAATACGTGTTTGTGTGTATAAAGTGCAAACCCATGCATCTATACTTTTCTATATGGTTAAAGTGGTATAGTGCATTGCACAACTAAGGCCAGCGTATCGATGCCCTCAGGCACACAACCATGTAAGTATCATAGTCATGTACGTTTTCCCAATTGTGTATGGTTGTGTGTTATTGAAGTCATGATCGTGTAGGAGTCTTGTTACAAGCCCGTATACATAGGGACACAACTGTGTATGGTACATGTATGACTGTATACCCTGAAACACATACCCATGCAATAAGTTGAAGATTAATAAAAAATTTTCAAAAGCTAGCATGACTTGACACATGACCATATGCATGCCTATGTACTGAGAGAAAATTGCATAGTATTAGTAGTAAAATAAAAGTAGAAAACAAAAAAGAAAGGGAAAGAAAGAAGAAAAAAAAGAATATTTTTCTAAAATCACACCTTCAAACTCATACAAGTATAAGAAACTCAATAGTAGTCTAGAAACAGTATAAGAAATTGTTAAAGTACAATTAGAAAATAGAAATGGAAACAAGAAATAGTAATAAAAACTATTATAGAAGCCTACAAAATAGTAAACTAAAAGATACATAACAAAACATAGAATAGTTTACGTAGAACTTATTGACAAGCTTAATAAGTTACAAAATTAGAAGCTTCAATAAGAAATACACAGAACAAAACTATAATAGCTAATTCAGTTAAGCAAAATGAAATCAGAGAAAAAGAAATAATGAGATTACATGCATGATATGCATTATATGACATGACATGCCAAAATAATGTTTAAAAAAATAAGGTTCAAGTGATCCATATGCATCAGTTTTCAATATAAAGCCTAACATCTGGGTTAGATGTTAAAGGTGAATATGAGGGGCATCTGTAGGGTTTTAACTTTCTAACTATAATCGGATTGGTTAGATTTTAGCTTACTAGCCCAAAGACTGGTCCAATAAGATATTTCAATTTACTGGCACTTCTTTGATCCAGTTCAGCTTACATTGCCAAGATGTCAAATCTCTGTATTCATCAACTTAATCAGTATAGTAGATATCTTTATATACTCAAAGATTTTAGATAGCTTTTCAATAATTTGGATCTTCAGATTCCAATAGCATTTCAGAAAATGTTTTCACTTTACAGACCCAAAGGTGATACATGTTTCCAGCATACTTCATATTATAATATAACATAACATGGCATGAATCAGTATAAAAACTATAAAAGAAGAAATATGTAAGAAAAGAAAGAAACAAGAGATGAAACTACATTGTATACATCATAAGCAAAAAAATAAAAGAATTCGGCTAAAACTTAAGAGAACTCAAGAGTACTCTAACTCTTAGAAATCAGTTAAGAAAGAGAACAAAATAATGAATATCAAAAAGAGAATTTAGTCTATTAGTTTCAATGTCCAAATCCCATTCATACCGAATCGTATACGTATACTCATTTATGTAATTATGATAAGGTGTGAAACAAAACTTAAATAATGAGTTTAAGCAGTAAAGTTGACCTAGAGTAAAAGAAGTTATTAAGCTAGTCAAGAACTTGGTTAAGTTCTCCAAAATAGCAGTTAGCCAATGATAGAGCAGAATAAAGCCTACCCAAAATTTAAGATAGGAAATACTTACGGAGTAGCCCGTCATTCATTCCCCTTAATTTTCTTCTTTTGTAGGTGAGTGTTTTAGGGAGCTGAGCTTGGAACACAAGATGACTGGAGATATAGCTTGAGTGGGTTTTTACTTGATGTTTTTAGTTTTATATATGTATGTACATATATGTATTTAGTTTTAAGCAGATAGTATGTTAGCTCACATGTTTTGCATTGCTCATGCATAAGATATACAATATCAATTATGTTTATAAATATTGTTATTATCAATATATATAGTAAAATATGAGTTTCCTTCAAAATACTGTGTAGTGGGTTTCAGCATCCCATCGCATTTTGTTTACAACTTTTACATACATGGTTTTCAGTTAAACTAGTTAAAATGAGACTCTTATTATATATTAAAAATGTATTTCCAGTTGTATAAAAAAAAAATTTCTCTATATCTATAATATACAATAATATGTAGCAGCGGGTGTCACAAGATTAGCATTATATATCATGGCATGCCTAACCAGTGTTTTATTTTAGAAAGGGATCCAATGATCTTTATGCATATTTTAAAGTAGAAAATATGTGATGCTCTGAACGTTTTTTTAGATATGATTATGAGAGGACACTTGTGAGTTTGCACGCTCGTTAAGAAACGAAACCAATATTTGTTAGAGAAGACATAAACATTGACTGAACATATTAGAGAGAATGTTGGTCATGCATCAGTAGTTTCTAACAAATATTGAACTCACATGGCCAAGGTGCCAAATTCTTTTATTCATCAGTCTGATCAATATAATAGTTACTTTCAGATACAATATTTTCAAATAGAGCTTTTACATATATATTGTATGAAGATATTCAAGATATTCGAATCATAACTATTATTTTCAAAAAGAGGTTTTTAGAAAAGCAAGTCTAAAGGCAAAATTTATGATTTCTAACATTGACATGATTTTAGCATTTTTCATATCATGTTATAAATAGCATTACATGAGAATTAGTAAAGAATTTATAGACGAAGACAAGGCAAACACTGAGAAATCTCATAGAGAATATAATGAAGAAAGAACTAAGCCAAGTATAGTGCGACAAATCACAAATATAGCGTAAAATAAGAACCTGTTTATGGTAGAGATAAGAAATTTTTACTGAGTGATATATCACTCACTCTTTTATATTTCCTTCCTTACAGATCAGTGATCCTTTTAGGTTGAGTTAGATACGAGCTGCTTTGGATTGGGATACCATTTGGCAATAGATAGCATGCTAATGGCTTGCATGTTTTTCATGTGTTTTATACATGCATATATATATATGTATGTATGTATGTATGTATATATATAGTTTATATGTATGTATTATGTATATTTCATATGTACCATACTTAGTATACTTTACAATATATAATATTAGATGTTTTACAGTACACCGTACAATATTTTCCAAACATTATCATTGTTTCATACCTAAAGCTTCCATTTGCATAATTCAACTAGTATGTATGGGATTCCTATTATATATTATTGTTGATAATAGATAGTGGAAAAAAAAAACTATACTTATGCGTATTATATTTAATAAATATAGTAGTATAGTAATATATAGCAGAAACACCTACATCTAGCTAAAAACAATAACATACATATACATTTTATCAAAACAACCTAGATCGATCTCATTTCATGCCAAATTCACATTTAACTTGCCTAATCACACATTATCTCACATTAATTCACTTTAATTAACATTGATTACATACAAATACACTTCAATTCATAGATCTAAACACCAGAGTGATCATTCACACAATCTGATCAAGATTGATAGCCTCTAATCCTCATAAATTGGTATCAATTCATATTTAAAGATCTTCCTAAAAACTCCAACAAGTTACCTTCAAATTTTATGTAAATTCAGACACTATTTCGTGCAATAATCAAGATCAAGCTCAAATAAATTCAACTCCAATTATCACTACCTCAATCAACTATCCTTACTCCAATGTTCAATTTTCCAACATCATTCATGCAACACAAGAAAGGTAGGGAAAATGAGATGTAAAATCACAAAAAAACTTGTAATAACTTACTTGATATTTTTCAAGAAGTGCACTCAAGCCTAAAGGATAAAATCCACCTACTTGAGGTTGATCCAAGTCTAAAGAAATCTTGTTTCAAGCTTAAAAGAAGTTTCTACCAACTAGATTCAAGACTCGCTAACTTGAATCTCCACCACTAATTTTGTCTTGCAATAAGATTTGAATAAAAGAAAGAAAAGAATAAGGAACCAACAAGTTCCAAGTCCAAAGGAAAAGGCACAAAGCTTACTTTTACAAAATGAGAAAGTGGCCTTTTATAGGTGAATTACAAATCATCATTGAAGTAACTTAACCCTAGTCTAATTTACTATTTTTACAAGATATATGAAATGATAAAAATAAAGCAAAATAAAATAATATAATATAATTACAACACATGTTTAAAATTAAGAAAATGAAAGCAATTTGCATGCCCTTGCTTCTCTTGGCCAATGTGAAGGTCTCCTAGACTTTGAATTATAATTTGACTTGATCTTTAATTTTAAGTGTTCAAATTCGATCTGAAAGGTTAATAACATTTGAATTCTTATTGAAATGCTTTAGAAATTAAAAGACATAAAAAATGGCATATTAGAGCAATTCCAAAAGTCAAGGCATGCGAGAAAAGGCTTGAAAAGTTGAAATTGAAGTAGACATGACTAATGATTATGGTGCACAAGTGTGTGCAAATAGTGTGTAGGAGTAGGCACACAAGTGCATGCATCATGTATAAGCGAGTGCGTAGCACTGGTCCTCATGAGTGCACGGGCCTATGCATGGTCGTGCACACCAGGGTATTTCTTTCCTCCCTTATTTCTAACTAATTCTCATCTGATTTAACTCTCTTTTTTTCTATTGGCTTCGTATGAAGTTGTTTGATGAATTGGAATGCTTCGAGCTATCATCACTAATGATTGTAATGCTCAAAAATCATTCAAACACATGGCTTGAACCCATGCTTATTCACTTCGTGTGTTAGAATTTCTTCAAAATTGGTAAGTTCGATTCAAGTCATCCATTGTAAGCACATGTTTAGCTTTCCTTGATTATCTTGTCTAGGAAGAGAAATACTCAAATTCATATCACAATCAAATCTGAAGAAAGAACTTACCTCAATGTTGATTCGTAGGTTTTCTCTCTCTAAGCTAAGCTTTAGTCATCAACGTTTGATCGATAGACACTAGCTCTTCCTAAACATTATGAATCTTCCTCTTTGAAAAGCCTCACAAATTAGATTTAAACTTATAAAAAATAACATGTATAAGCTACTTTATATAAGGCAAAAAAATAATAATAATAATAACATGCACGGTCATGCACAAATAATGTGTGGTTATGTATGAAGAGAATTCAAAATTCTCAGGTCTTTTTATGCTATAAACATGTCAACCTCCCAAGTTGACTTGTGTATGACCCAAATAAAGCTTCTAATAACCAAAATACCTCTAAATATAATCTAAACTAAATAAAAGCCATTAAACCTAGATTTTCACTCAATCTTACCCATTTTACCCTTAAACCAAACTTAGGTCGTTATAGCAACGCATCCTACATTGGTTAACAAGGGTGGTCTTAGGTGTTATATATATAGGTTGGCAACCCTCCCTTTACAAGCTAACTTTTAAGGTAGATTTAAGCAGGTCCATATCATATGGTATCGATTTCAAAACTCATATGGTCAATGGGCCATGGATCTTGGTTCTCTACGCGTAGACATGTAGTCCAAAATGGTCAAAATGAATTGTCTCATATTGGTTAGTAAGGGTGATCTTATGTGTTATATGTATGAGTTGACAACCTTCCTCTTACAAGCTAGCTTTTAAGGTAGAGTTAAACAGGTCCATATCATATGATATCAAACCAAATCTCATATAGTCGATATGCCATGGATCTTAGTTATTTACATGTAGACAAGCAATCTAAAAGGGTAAAGCATGATGTGTCCAACATCAATTAGTGAGAGTGGTCTTAGGTGTGTTATATATGGGTTGGCAACTCCCCCCTTACAAGCTAGCTTTTGAATTAGAGTTAGGTAGGTCTGTTTCAGAAAGTTTACTTTTCTAAAAAATTTGACATCACACATTTGAAAGTATGGGAAGAAGTTTGTTAATCTAGGTATTTATACGTATTTTTAGTATAAATTTAATTTTTGTTACAATTTTAAAAGGCATGAGCTTTAGCGACAGAAATAATAAATGTGTGAGGTTTAATGAAATTTATCATAGATGTAGGGTATATGTTGATATGTTGATATATTGGTAAAGGTTTAATTAAAACATATAATATATTAGGTTTAGATTGATAGGTTAATATGAGCTAATGAAATTTATCATATCTGTAGGGTATATGTTGATATGTTGATATGTTGAGATATTGGGGGATTTAATTGAAATTTATCATATATATGATAGGTTAATAGGAGTTAATTGATAATTTGATATTTAGTATATAGTATATAGAGTCTATATGTTGTTAGTTTAGTAGCAAATAAGTTAAATAAATTTGGTAAACCCTAAACCAAACATTATATTCCAAATAGTTAACCTTAAACCAAACACAATGAAAATGCTAAAATCTTATACACTAAATTTGAAACTATATAGAATTACAAACTATAAATCATAAACTATAAATATAAAGAAATGATAATTCAAAAATATTACATCCTAAACTATAGATTTTAGAAATTGAAAATAGTAAACAATAAATAGTAAAACATAAACACTAAAACATACACATTGAAAACTTGCAATTAGTAATTCAAAACCCTAAAATGTAAACCTTAAACCCTAAACCATAAACTGTAAACATAAACACGTAAAAACCTTAAACTATAAATATTAAAAAAATATATTCTATAAAACCTAAACTACAAATATTAACAAAATATATTCTATAAACCTTAAACCCTAAACTATAAATATTGACAACATATATTCTATAAACCTTAAACCTTGAAAGTGAAAAACTAAACTCAACCTTAGACCCTAATATTATTTACCATAAAGCCTTAAAACCTTAAGCCATAAATCTTATACCGTACACCAAACTCGTAACGGTATATTGTAAGAGGCTAAACTCCCTAACCAATAGCCTATGTCCACAATAGTGATATTATATGAATAATTTAAAGACCATAGTGGTATTACAATGCTTAAGTGCTAGAAAGATGTTAGAAATATCTCTCTTTAGCCTTTTATTGTCTTGAATTTATATTAGTAAAAGCTAAGATTACATATTTTAATATTTAAGTAAAATATTGAGTTATGTGACTTCATGGACATTATTATGATCTAGCTATGACTTGTGGAAAGTAGTTTCAAGACAATGTGAAACTTGTTATTTAATGTTGAAGATATTACCGTATTTATGGTAGATAACATCTTATTTTTCCTTTTACTACTTTTGAATAAGGTTAGATTTGAGCCTAGTTTGTTTGAGCTTATTTTCGAGTTTGGTTTGAACGAGTCTAAAAAGAGCTTAACTAAGGCAAGCTTGAGTTTGAGGGGTGCTCGTTTCACCAAGTTTGTGAGTTTGAGGAAAATTAGTTTGAATCGATTAAAGTGATATTATTTTAATCAATACGTATCAAATTGATATTATTTTGGGTCTTTGCTCAATACTATAACTAAATTCGAATCAAACTCAAATTTGTTCAAATTTTAGTCTAATTTGACTCAAATTTAGCCCTTCTTTTGGATGAGATCATGAACTTGTGTGCGTCTTGTCTACATCTTATCCCAAGCTACAAGTTCTGTATGATATTTGTCTACTAATCATTGATCATGGCTTCAAATGTCATATTGGTAAGTTTGAAAAAAATTTTAACCGCATAACACTTGTAAATTTAAAAGAGTAATGCTATACGAAGCAAGAAAATCCATTGAAAAATTATAGAAACTAATGTGGCAATCTGTCTTATCCATTTTTTTACTATGAAAATATACAGATTGATGTATTGAGAGTGCAACATAATTTTTGGTATATTCTTCTGGTACGTATAGCAATAATCAATTTAAAATTATTCAGTCATATTTAATTACATTATTATATGTATAAATAATTTGTATATTAATATTATTAATTATACATATAATTAGATTTTCTATACGTTAATAATTATATGTACATGACTAATACTTAATTGATTATACAATTTTGGTTGACTATTTTGCTTAATATATTTTTCCAATTTATTATATAAACAAAAAATAATAATAAATCAAAAATAAAAAGTGAACTTATTCTTAATTCTTGTATCAGAATTCCAATACTGATCAACTAAGAATAATATTTTTTTAGTTTATTAATTATAAAGTATAAAAATCATCTTAAATTATTTGGAAATTTTCTTAATGGCTAAAATATGTATTTTATTTATTAATTTATTTCTCTCGTTATCAACTCCTCGGATGCGGCATGTATGATTGTTACATTAGGAATAATTAGGTAATTAGGCATGCATCAGGTAACATGCATGGGTACGAAGATATACACAAGCCTGCATGCTCTAATAATATAGATTACGTATCCCTTTATTAGATATAGGCCAAAAAACTTAATCTCACCAAGATTTTTCTAAACGATGAAGTCTTATTTATCAATTTTTAAAAAATTAAGTATTTATCTATTAATCAAAATTAACGAATAACTTTAATAGTTAATTATTAAATATTAATTGTTAAAAGAATATTTTTGTTTTTTGAATAAAAAATTTAAAAATAATAAAATACATTTTATAAAAATATTAAAATATTTTTAAAATAAAAAACACTAAAATATATATATATATATATATAATTAAACTAAAAAAATTATAAATTAAATATTAAAATATTAATAAAAAATTTTAAAATTTATTGAAAATATATAAAAAATTTTAAATTAAAAAAATTGGTCATTGTTATCAACAATGTCTCTAATGGTAGTGGTCGTCTTAAACTAAACTAAATGATCAAAAAGATTATCTGGTTTGAATGGCGGCTAGATCCAATCATCATATTTTTTGTAGAGGTTTGTCGCTTTTATCATTAATAATAGTAAAAAACAATCTTTTTTAACAAGACTGCAATTTTTGATAATTTTTGCCACTATCGATCACAAAAACAGTCAAATTTGGTTGTTTTCACTAGAAACGAGGTGGCCAAATTTGTTCACCTTCGTCAAACAAATGGTCAGATCTAGTCTCCTTTCAAACCAGACGGCTTTTTTTAGTCACCTAGTTAGGTTTTATCTTAATAATATTATAATACTTAATATTATTTTATATCTTTATTTTTCTTTAATTAAAAGTATTTGGTTATTTTGTAAAAATTTTAACTAAATTGGATAAATGAGTAGGTGTTTGGCTTTTTAAAATTTGATGGGTGGAATTTTGTCATTTAAGAAAACCTTGGGTGAGATTAAGTCTTTTGGCCTTAAATATAAGGCTTAAAAGACTAATTGCCACTTAGGGTTAGATTCAAATTGAGTTAATTTATGATCGAATTTAAGCCTAACATTCACAAGCTTGAGTTTAGCTTGCGAAATGAGCGAGTTAAAAAAATTCAATTCAAATTAACTAATAGGATGTTGTTTTAACTAATATACATCAAAACAACAAATAAATAATCCACAAAACCATTCGCAATTACTATCACTATTGGCGAATCTCTCATGTTTTGCCAACTCAATTTAGCCTACGCCCAAGGCTATAAGCCATCACCGACGCCCATGCTAAAGATCTAAGTGGTACATGTTTTCCATGCCCTACTCAAGGCACAATTTTACTGTTGCCCATGCTCTGTGCACGCATCACATTTTGAGGTATGACACATCTAATAAGCTAGGCTGAATTGAACCCAAACTCCATTCATCTCAAGTAAGCAAAGCTTTGGACTCAATTTGAATCAAATCCTATTTCCCATACCAGGTTTATTTGAATAGCAAATTCTCATCCTTTAAATTTCAAAAAGTTAGTTGTTTATTTGTTGTCTAATCTCATTAATGAATTCCATTAAGTGAAAGGTAAAGAAGATTGTTTGGTATAGATTTTTTTTTTTCTTCTTACTCTTATTTTATCTATTTTCTCTTATTCTTTTTATTTTTATTTCTCCTTTTTTTTGTATTGTCACTTTTCCAATACTATAGGGATGAACTACAATTTGTTAATATATTAGAGGTGTTAATGAAATTTTTAGGGTTTTTTGAAATTTTAAAAAATTTTAGGAATGTTTTTGAAAATTTAAAAATTTAACATACTCTTCAATAATTTGAAAACTTATAGTTATACCCAAGCCCTTATCAAAATGCAATATTTTTAAGTTAATTAGAGTTTTGATACTTTTTAGAAGTCTAAATGATAATTTTGTATATTTATAATAATATATTAATAAATTAATATTTATATTAAGTGTTAATGATAATTTTATAATTTCAATAAAAGAATAAAATAGTCCTTTCTAAAAAAACCAAATAAATTCATTAATAAAAATAGTTAATAGGTAACTCTAGGGATTAGTCCAAGTAATAAATGACAGAAATTACTTAGATGGTCGAGATTCGAATTATAATAAAAATTTGTTATTAATTTATCTAATCTACTATTGTAAGTCTAGGTGATCACGGACCCTAAGTTTATTTTGTTCAATTACTTAGGGTTAGTTGACTAATATGATTGGGGTTTTTGGGTCATTAAAAAAGTGGAAAATGGGCGGAAATCTGACTTTTTAAAATTTAAAGGCAAGAATTTGACAATACATCAAAACTTGTGTGGGACATAGTGATTTGGCCTAAATATAATTAAAATTCTTATAAATTATATTTAAAATTTGCATTTCCTATCCTCAGTTCAGCTATCTGGAATGGAAACGTTTACCAGGCGTGCATGAGGTCAACAAAATTCACGCGTTATGACGACTTCTCTTAAAATACTTATCAACGAATTAAATATCAAATTTGAACAAATTGACGAACATAAAAGCTTAAAATAATGTCCTCAGTGAAGCATGCAGCAGGTTGGAAACGTCATCGTTTAGAATCTTTAATCATTCCAAACGTGTCACTTCTAATTGTTACCGTGTCAAATCTCTTCGATAATCAACAAGAATCACGCCCACTTATTTTAACAAGAGAGAAAGACATAAATTTATAGGGGAAGTCTGCAATCCAAAAATCATAAATGGCATCACCAATTCAAGTGGACCATCTAAGAATAGATTGGATTCAAATTAAATTGATTTGACGGTAAGTTTAACTTTATAAATTTAAACCGAGTTTAGTTAGAATAAGGTCAAACCAAACTCAAGTTTGAAATTCATAAATTTATGAGCTAAAAAAATTTTATTTAAATTAACGATAATGATATCGTTTTAATTATTATATATCAAAATAATATTATTTTGATTATTTGATGTATTTAATAAATTGAATTTAAATTTATCTGATCTCAGATAGGTCAAACTCAAACTTGACGAGATTGAGTTTAGACTCATAATTGATTTATGTTAAGTTAAATTTATCTCGAATTAACTTGAATTTGAATTTAACTTTATTTAAATTTAACACTAACTATGAAAGTCATTAATACTTTATGATAAGAATTAGATTATTTATTTAAACATTATGATAAGAATTTATTTTAAATGAAAATAACATTTTGTTTTTAATTTATTAGATGAAAATGAATATTTTCTTTATTTGTTACAAAAAATATTTTAAAAATATATTATAATTTCAATAATTTGTAATATAACATATATATCTCTAATTTATTGTGTTTTTTTAGGTGTAACTATTATTTTCTAGATTATTAAAGAACATATTGATATTTTAAAATTGTAAAAAAAACTCGAAATTTTTTTCAATAATTTGTAATTTAACATATACACTCTAATATTTTGAGAATTATAGCTTACCTCCATACATATGATTGTACAATTTTTTTTTTTTATACAAGAACGGGGTCCAAAAAGCCAAAAGTAAAAGTGTTAAACCTTAATATACTGAATGGTTAATCTTAGAAGATGATAAATAGGATTTTTGAAAATTTTTACAACTTAAAAGTTTTCTGCCAAAACCAAATTTATACTTAAAATGTTTCAAGGCAAATACAATCAAATTAATTATGTAAATGACAATAAATCAACCAAGCAACTCAAGACTAAGAGAAGAAAGAGTTTGCTAGGTCATTTTTATAGTGTTTTGGAGTTTCTTCATAAGTCTTTTATATTTACTCCTCCAAGCAACTCTACTTGAAGTTTTCCTTTCACTAGATTCATGGGATTTTGCCAAATAATTTTATCGGGATTTTGCTTACACTATTTTATTTGAAATTGTGCTTTTTATAATATTTATCCAATATTTTGTCCATTGATAGTTTCACGGGATTACGCCTTAAATTTCTCAATCAAATACAAGAGAATAAATGTCTCTCTAAGGCAAAAATAAAAGATAAGCACAAAACTAAGGTTGGATTCGAACCGAATATGTTCAGATTCGTTTTTGAGTTCAACTCAAACAAGTTCGAAACGAATCAAATGAATCCAAACACGAACATGAACCCGAACTGTAATTTTAAAATTTAACGAATATGAGCCCGAACATGAACTATGCAAACCGAACACGAACACGAACCCAAACTTAAAATAAAAATTTTTTAATTATATTTTATTAATTATTTGTATTAATTATAATTTTTAATAAATATAAAAACAAATTATACGAACCGAATACGAATACGAACTTAGTTATATGAATCGAACACGAATACAAACTTTGCTATAAATATTCGACGAACACGAATTTGAACTCGAATCTAAACTGTACAAAAAGAGCCCGAATTTGAACATGTGTCTGTTCGAGTTTGGTTCAGCTCGAATCTAGCCCTACACAAAACTAATATCTCAAGGATATGAATTGAGCTTTAGAGAGAGAAAGAAGAGATGAATAAAGAACAAATCAATATGAGCTTGATACATGGTGATCTCTAACCCTTCTTCCTTTAAAATCACTTTAATTTAGAGGTTTTTCGATGAAATAGTCATTCGAGTTAAGATACTAGTCATTGGAGAAGAAAAAAAATTTTCAAAATATTCTTCACAAACACAATGTCATATGCCTTGGATGTAATATTATGCTTTCTTCATTAATTGTTTCCCAGTAGTCATAATATCACCCTGCATAGTCATGTGCCCCCAACATATGATCATGTTTCTTATACACACAGTCATGCCTTTTATATGCACGGTCATGCTTCTCATAACATAATCATGCTTTGTATATTCATGGTTATGTTTCTCATATGTATGGTCATATGCTTTACACACACAGTCATGTGTTTTCATTAAATAGATGAATCTTAAAATACAAAAAATAGCACAACCAAGAGCATCCATACCACATGGGAGCACAAATGCCTAAAATTTTGTCTTAGCATAATCGTATGTCTTTTTTGCATGATCATGTGCCTAGGCAATTCAACAACATTAAACTTTTGTCCTTTTTGGTCATGAATCAACTCATGCCATGAATAAGTTAGACATTTTAACATATTTCGCATCACATCAAAACATCAAGGGTCCAACAAAAAGCAAAACAAAAACAAAAGAGCCTTTATGAGCCTAATATTGTCAACCATGAGTATCCTTTGAACTCTTGAAGGAGGATTATGAAAGAATGTCATCCTATCCAAGCATTTAACATATACTTAGCCATCCAATCGGTTACCAAATTAGCCTCCCTTAGTACATCAGGATATCTCACCTAAACATTCCCCTTGCACTTTTCTTCAATCTAGGCAATATTGGGATTACAAAACCCCTTAGCTCTACCGTTAGTTTGGATCATAACAATAACGATAAAGGAATCATATTCAATGTGTATTTTTGAAGCCCTTTATGCCTTGGTAGTAGTCAACCCAGCCTTTACCACCCATAGCTTAACTATAATCACTAAGCACCTCTCTAAGTTCTACACAAATTCCTCTCTATATCTCTCATATTTATCTTTGATTACCCATTCATGCCTATAACACCTGATGCATAAAACACATCCCCATCTTTACTTTCCAAACTCCATCCTTTAGCAAACTCCACGTTATTTGGCTGTAAACATCATCCTTTAATCTTAGCTTTATAATGTATACATGCCAAGCATCCATCCTACACTTGACACTTTCAAAATTAACCTCAACCCTATTAAACAACCTGACAAAGTCTTCCCTAAATAGGTTTATGTTGTGTCATTACCAAAGCAAGAAATATATGGTAGCAAACCATATTTCCCAAGCTTGGTCGAATAACGAATGCCCTTTATTACTCATATTAGATTCAATCAATTCCTCTCTACTTAGCATGAAAAACGACTCTAGTGTCACCTTGCCAAAAGTTGAGCACATATCATTTTTTGCATAAACATAATTCCTTACCACATTGTAGCATCCCAGGTTTTAGAAAGCCCTTAGGGGTAGAGTTTTGGGGTTAGAAATAGAATTCAGGAATAGTTTGGGAGTCTAGAAGAGTTCAGGGGTGAGATGGTAGTTTTCCAGAGCTGTGTGGCCTTCGTATGATGCCTTTAGGGAGGTTTTAATCATGCGAAGCGCGGGAAATGGATTTCATCCATTTTCCCTTGGTGCACTTCCATGCATCATGTCTGCACGCCCGTACAGGTGGGTAGAAAAGAGAGAGACGGGAGAGTTATTGCATTTTCTCACCCATTTTCAGCCAAGTTTCTTCTCTTGTTTAGCAGCTCCCAGCCCTAGACGTGAAATCTAGCTTCCAGCGGCTCCCATTCCAGCTAGAGATCAGAGAGATCAGCTTGAGAGATAGTCTTCCAGCAGCCATGTCGAGAGGTAAGTTTTCTCTTACTTCTTCCAGCTTTCCCAGCTTGTTTGGTGATGCTTGGAAACGTTTGCCGGCGTTTCCAGCATATTAGAACATGTGTGTATGTTTGTATGATGCTATGATGATGATAGGATGATTTGTTTGATGATTTTTCCCATCCAAACGCATGCTTGTTCAGTTGTGTGTGTGTTAGTGAGAGAAATCTCATATTTGTATAGTGAAATGCTTGATGTCTGATGAATGATGAAATTGATGATGGGAATATGTATATTGA
Organism: Anacardium occidentale; assembly: GCA_026122585.1. Lineage (NCBI taxonomy): Eukaryota > Viridiplantae > Streptophyta > Magnoliopsida > Sapindales > Anacardiaceae > Anacardium > Anacardium occidentale. The sequence continues at coordinate 698,372 of JAJEJH010000044.1, forward strand.
AGTGCTTTGGATGGTTGATTATGTTTAATTGAAGTTTGGATGAAGAATTGGTTGGTTTTCAGTAGATTCAGGCGAGCCATGTCTGAGCAGAACAAGGCGCACGACCGTGTGCCCGCAAGAGCACGCCCGTGTACCCTTGTCTCTACGAAGGCACGGTCGTGTGCACGAAGTGCACATGGTCTGAAAAGCTGAGGACACGACCGTGTGTCCTGAGGGACACGGTCGTGTGTCCTTTTAATGCATAAAATGGCCCAGATTTTCCAGAAGCTAGCACGGCCAGGCACACGACCGGGGCACGGTCCCGTGTGTCTGGGCACATGCCCGTGTGCCTTTGCTGGGCACGGCCGTGTGTGTGCTGCATGACCATGTGCCTTCCTTGCACGGTCGTGTGTCAGCCAGATTTTTCCCAGAATTTGCAGAAATGACTTGCTAAAGGTTTGGTAATCCATCCAAGGCCTAATTGACATCAGATAATCCAGATTTCAGATAATATGTAGCATATGCATAGCATGACCCAGCATGCAGTCTGAAAGAGGATCCAGGGATCCGAATTCAGTAGTTTCAACATTCAGAACCCAATGTATGGGTTTCATTTTTGAGGTGAACTCGAGGAGGCATCTGTGGGACCCGGTATTCTGACACCAGTCAGTCTGCTCAGTATTTCAGTATTCAGTTTTCTAGCCAGTAGCTAGAATGTTCAGCCCACTTAGCCAGGATGCCGAATCCCTGTGTTTATCAGCCTGATCAGCACAGCATGTACCTTCGGGTACTTATAGAGATTCGCATGCATGCATATCCAGTTATCAGTATCATACCATGTCATGACATTCATTCCAGAATATGGTAATAGTGAGAAACAGCAATTCAGTATCAGATCAGTACCCGCAAGCGCATAAATGTATGATAGGGCTGAGATCAGGTATGTATGCTCTTGTTTGTGCTTGTTTGGGTTGAGGGAAGTAGGGAATGCTTACTGGGTGATCTTTATCACTCATTCTTTTCCTTCTTCCTTCCTTTTCTCAGGTTTTGTTGCTGCTGGCGAGGAGCGGGTGGACTGAGGCTCGCGAGAGAGGACCCACACACACCTTTTCAGCATGTACATGTATTTTCTTTTAGTTTTGGACTTGTGAGGTCTTGTATGTATTTTATACATTCTCAGTTGTAAAGAACGTTGTACCCAAACAATTTATCTGTATATGAAAAGCCAGTTTTGGGCTCATTGTATATTTCATTTTTAGTTTCAGCTTCCGCTTGCAGTGTAAATTAGTTCAGTAGGTTTCTTTTCCGTAGGATTCCCGTCTCGGGTACCCGATTTCCAGTTTAATAAATAAAAAGAACAGTAATTCTCAGGAGCAGGGGTACTCGGGGCGGTGGGTCCTACACACATGAAGTTATGTTTCTTCTTTTTCCCCACACATGGCACATTTTGAGTTAAAGCACAAGCTTATCTTATATAGTTTATGTTTCGCTAATAGCCTACCATGTACCATGATCTATAAGAATTGATAAATCTATTAAAGGACATGACACCTTCAAATAGCCTGTCACAGCATCTTCCTTTGACATGATATACTCTCTATTGTTAGCTTATATATTGTCTAAACACTAAAACCTTCATTTGAATCCACTCGCCATACCAACTTATCATCTAAACTATTAGGATCTGGTAGATGAATCATAACCACAAGCAAGTAGAAGTTAGTTAATAGGAAAATAGACATTTTGTCTTATTTTGAACATCATTTCTATCAATATAGTCAACCATTTTGTCTTGTAGACACCTCAAAGGGACACACCCTAAACCACTATCAAAATTAGCGTTCTTTTATCAGTCAACTTGTTTAGCTAGAATCAAGCTCTTTATCCATTTTTAATATAGAATGTACTATTGTTTTCCATATGCTCAACCTCACTACATACAATGCCTCAAAGCACCAAATCATACAACTTACTAATAAAATTGTTTTCCATCAACCTTTCGTGTTTGTATTTTCGTGTGAGCACCGAAGCCTATAATCTTTTATTCTCGATACAATCCCAAGTTACTTTCGTCATATGCTCTATTAAGAGCCTCTTAATTCCACAAACCTAAGCCCTTATTCTCATTAGGTTGACACACATTCTTCCAAGCAATTACGTGTGTCCTTTTGAACCTTTCAGTACTTCTTGAAAAGAAAAATAGTTACACATTCTTTTAATATCACTCAACAGCCCTTTAGGGATAGAAGTGCTCTACATAGCATATTGGGGCAATGCTAAAACCATCAATCTCACGAGAATGGCCCTTTTTATCGTTATTGAAGAATTTGCTTTCCAATCAGTCAGACAAGCCTTAACCATCTTAAGTAGATAACTAAATGTCTCTTTCCTTACTCAACCATCATAGATAGGTACCCATAAGTAACTTTTAATTGAACAAGTCTCTTTAAAACCACTTACCTAAAGAATCTCCCTTCTAAGAGCATTAGACATGTTCTTGAAGAAATGGACAATAGTCTTAGAGCTACTTATCCTATTGTCTGACATATCATAAAACATGTTTAGCCATCCTAAAATAACCTTTGTTTTGCTAATTGATGCTTCCGCAAACAAAACCATATCATATGTAAAAAGATTATAAGAAATAATTGGCTTTTCTATCCTAACTTTAAATGGCCACTAATTACCTTTACTCATAGTGTCTTGAATACAATGGGCTAGATGTTTCATACATAAAATAAAAATGTAAGAGGATAAGGGATCTTTTTGGCAGATACCTCTTGTGGGCCTAAAATTAGACATCTTATCCTTATTCCATAAGATTTGAAAGGGAAAATGAGGATATACATTCCATTTTCAAATTAATAAACTTGTAAAGGATACTTACCAATTATAAAGTGTCTCTAATGAAAGGCCACTTAATCTGATAATATGTTTTCTCTAAATCAATTTTAATCACCATATATTTTCTACCCCTATATCATTTCCTTATAGAGTGAAAGACCTCTTAAACAATCAAGATATTATCATGAATATTCCTCCCCAAGACAAACTAACTTGGTTTAGTAAAATCAGAGACAAGAGCAGGTCTTTCTATTGCTTAACATTAGGTGAACATTGGCTTACCATTTTTGGGTGCTTTACCTTAGGAATTAAAACAATGTATGTCTTATTCAACTCATCTTCTAGCTTACTTGTCATGAAAAAAGCCTACACTATTTGAACTACCAAGTCCTTGACTATATTCTAAACCTATGGTAAAAGTGTATTGGGAATCCCTCTGACTTAGAGCTTTCCAAGGTCTTATCCTTTTACTAGCAATAGACACCTTTCTACTCATCACACGTATCTCAAGTTAGGTGATAAAGGCACCATTTAGAGTAGAAAAACCACACCTAGTTATGAGAGAAAAACAAGCACTTCTATCAATCTTGAAAAGCTCTCTATAAAACCTCAACACATGTTTCTTCATACCTTCCTAGTTACAGATCCAAACTCGCTAAACATCTTTCAAACCTTAGATTTGGTTCCTTTTTTTCTTTTAGATTATGGTTAAAGCGTGGAAGATTTTTGAGATCCTAAATTTATACGCCAACCATTAGCTTTGGGACTTTTGAAACCATATAATTTCATCCTAAAAGAGGATTTTTCTAGTTTGCTCTAAAGTTTCTTCTCAAGGTCCTCCACAAATGGATTTCGATGAGCAACCAAAGTAGTTTAAATTCCTTTTAGTCTTGTATTAAAAACCTATATGAAATCATTATGAGTAGCCTAAGCAACCTCAAACCTAAAAGGTCTTAGTCTAACTTATCTTTGTATATGAAATTCCAAATCAATTAGGATCAAGTAGTGATCTCACTTGACCTTAATGAGTTTGAAAACTTGTTTTAAGGAAAAATTATATGCCACTATGAATTATACATGGCTCTACTCGCCACATGAATTTGGGACCAACAGACCTTATATCTATTAGTTAACATTTATTCATTCTCTTTCTGAACCTTAGACATTTCCTTATATCTATATTTTCCCCTTTGTATTTTTCATGGGGGCTTACAATCTTATTGAAATCTCTAAAACCACCTAAGCATCCTATATTTTTTTTAGCCATCTCTAACATCTTCTTCCAAAGATCCTTCGTAGATTTTCATCGAGATTGGCATAAACTAGAGATAACATTGATTGGTTCCCTTTCTTATCATATACTCCAAACAATATAAACTTATTTGAATCCAAAAGCAGACTATAAACTCACCTTGTTATTAAAATTCATAGCTTAGATGTCTCCCCAAGACCTACAACATCAACTTTGAAACCTTAAGTACCTTTTAAAATTTTCATAACTTATCTACCCGAGCCCTGTTGATACAAGTTTCCACTAAAATCTCAGTGTCAAGTGTGAAATCATTTTTATATCCCTTCCAAGTAAAGCTAAATAGTTGACTGCCAACCCTTCTACAATTTCAACTAAAAATCTTCATAAATATATTAAAAAGGTAGGAAAAAAAAGAGACACCCAAAAAAAAACCACACTCAAATTAGGTCATGTAAAACCCTTTGGCTAAAACAATCTAGAGGAAAATGAATAATATTTAAAAAATTTTATAAAAGAACAATTCTAAAGTGATGTCATTTAGAATAACAAATTAATCTTAACACAACTCAACACTTTAAATCAAGACAAGTAAACAAATTAATCAAACAAGGCAAACAAATATATAATCAACCAAGCAAAAAATAAACAGAAAATTGAAGAGAAATGCTCAGTCAGTTTATAAAAATTCAGAGCTTTGAACACAAGTCACTTACATCCCCTTCTCCAATCAAACGTAATTGAATTTCTGTTATCTTCTAATTGAAGATTACACTAGTTGTTAATAAGGAATTATGCACTCGACAACAATGATACAAGATAACTCCCCTGATCTTTTGAATATGAATAAGTTATAAGTGAAAATGCCTCTAATCAGGCTAATACACAAAATTTAAGTGCAAGTAATCTCTCAAGAATGATGAAATGAAGCTTAATGAGAGAAAAGAGTAAGAAAGAGCAAAAAGTATGTTAACTTTAATATGCAACAAGTTCTCTAAAATTTCTAACTTCAAATGAACTCTTTTTTATAGTAGAAATCTTCCTTAAAATAGAAAAAAGCCGTTTGAAATCAATTATATCCATTGAATAAGTGAGAAAAATAGAGTTATAATAAATTTTTCAGGTGTATGGTTATGTGCTTCACATGCATTGTTGTACTCTTCTTATTTATTGTCTTAATTAGACTCTTAATGATTGAATTTACTAATTGTGCCAACCACACATGATTGTATGTTTTTTGTACATAGTTATGTCATTTCATTTTATGGGTATTCTTTAAAAATTCTAGAACCCCACAAGACACTAAACACGATCATCACACGAGAATACCAATACCAAATTTTACTTAAGCACAAGTGTGTGCCTCATTTACATAATCGTGCTATAAATTTGTTAACTACCTTGACTTTGTGTGATTTGATTTACACAACTTGGTTGATGGTGCTTCTTCATTATCACCACATAGTCATGCTCAATTTTAATGCATAGCCATGCACTATCATACAAATTTAGGACCTTGACTTGGCATTACACAAACAAGGTAGCACAATCATCCTAGTGGTGCATCTCTTCAATCTTTTAAACACACAGTTATGTTGAAATTTTGTCCATGGTCATGTATTGACTTGAAAACTTTAATCGTTGTACATAATGAGGTTATACAACTAAAAAACTTGTGTTACTTCAAAACTATTATGCACGATCATGTCATGACTTTGGGAATGGTCATGTAGTTAACTTTTATGATATTGATTGAACATGACAAGCTTGCATGAGAATGGTTGATCATGTTGGTCTTGAAACATGCTTACACAGTCATGGGTAATAGTTGTACAATCGTATTAGACCTAAAACATTTTTTCTAGAAATTCTATGTCGTAACATAGGTAAGGAACAAAACACCATGTTTTCAACACATGAGTTAAAATTTAACTAAGTATGGTCATGCATAATAAGCACATGATCGTATGTTATCATAAACTTGAAAAAATAAAAGTTAAGCCTTTTTTGGTGATGAACGAAGTCATGCCAATGTTACATTAGTACTTTAAATATATTTTTATTATCATCAAAAAGTCAAGGCTTAATAGGTCATATAAGCTGCTTACCTAGTGCCTTTTCACCTTTTTTATACTTATGCACATCACTCATGTCCTTACTATTTTGCATTTTGTTAGATGGTTTATAGCCTTTATTTAAAACATATTCATCCTTTATAGACTTATTATTGCTCTTTTGGCACTTGTTTTAGGTGACACTCACCCTATATTACATGCTCTCTAGGTCCATGTTCTTGTTAGTATCATCACCACTTGGCCAATGCATATTTTGTTGCTCCAACACTACTATTTTTTACAAAGCCTTAAGTAGCATTTCCAACCTTTGTCTAGCTTTTTAAAAGGACATAAGTAACTCATGATTTACGTTCTATACATCTATACACTCTTACACAAGTGTAATCCCCAAATTATCCTTCACCCTTCGTCAAACACTCAGTCGTATCTGCCTCTTTTCTACCCTCATACTCCTCTAATCTATTTCATTCCCTATAGAACCCTTAAACTAGTTAACCCTCTTTATCTGCCCAATATCAGCCCTTTTAGACTCCTTCATATTCCTTATAGGACTATACCTAGACCTAAATCCCCCTTCCTTGTTTCCTCCTTCGATTTCCCCAAAACCCTTTTTAATCTCCACTGATTTCTTTATTTATCTCTTTTGTTTATGTACTACCATCTAAGGCTTATACATGTTCGCTCATCCATATGAAAATGTGACCCTACCACCCTCTGCCTCTTCTCCTATCTTGTTAAAACGTGCTCTTATTTTGTGTCTATAAAGACCACATTCATAGCAAATCAAGTGCAATGAGTCATACTTTATGTATCTAATTTTATTTTTTGGTCTATATCTTGATGAAAGAGGCTTTGTCAGATCCACTTTAACACATAACTAACCATATTTTCCCCTCAGCCTCAATTCAATGGTTATATCAATTTTGATTACCCTACTAATATGGCTACCCAATTTAATTAATAAATTTCCATTAAAATACTCCATTGGCGTTAGCAAAGGTAGGATCAAAGTTTGATTTCCATTTTAAACACACAGAGAGAGCAATTAGTCACCAACCATGCCCCGAGTAAAGCATGCTCATAGTCCTCCTTTGCGCCAAAACAAGCAACGTAATAGTCATGCCCTATTTCAATAATATGAAGTGAGTTTGTTGGCATCTACAAACTCTGTAGCCATGTGAAAAGGAATCTATATCCAACGGTCTTTCTAGAATTTTGATAATTAGGGCTCAACTCTAAGGCCGCTTATTGTCACCTTTTCCTCCTTCATTAAGACAATGGTAAGGCATACTTCTCCCCTTTGGGTCTATAATTTTGACTTTATCATCAATATCCGATATCAGGTCCCCATCTTCCTCAATATCCATGCCCTATGGGATGCCTCTATCCTAAAAATCCCCAAGCACATCCCCTCAGTCCTTGCCTTCTTCCTCTAGCCCATTCTTTTAGACCGCATTAGCATAAGAGGAAGCATTTTTGAAACCACTTCCTTGACTTCCTCTAGCACCAAAAATCTCATCTCTCATCTATTCTGACTCCTTTTGATCAATACAACCCCTCTTTGCTTTATTGCGATTTCAACTCTCCTTTGTAGTTTCAACACAGAAAACAAACCCTTCCCAATGGTTGTATGACTGTTCATGACCTGGCTCAATGATGTTCGAACTTTTAGGATCAAAAGGCTCGGAAGATTTCGAAGCAGACATAATTCAAAGATTTTTTTCTTCCTCTTCAACTGATTGTACATTATTAACATCCATATTTATACTTATATTGTAAAATTTTTATTGATTATTACTGAAATTAATATAAATTAGACTAAAAGTATTCAATAAAATTTTAGGATGAAAGTTATTTAGTTTTAGAGTTTTTTATTTTTTTAATAATTTTATAAAAGAATTAACAAAATAATTTATTAATAAATTTAATAGATGAATGAAAATTCAACATAAAATTTTGCCATAAAATTTCTAACTTTGAATCACAGAAGGCCTTTTGACATAAATGAAGAATCCAAATCAGTCAACTTGTTTTAGGAAGGCCAATATAAAGCATTATTAAAACGAATTCAGTCAACAAATTCAGTGGGGAGCTATAGCCTTCTTATAAATATAATTTCGAGTGAACATGGCACGAGCTTTTTGGTCCGATTCCTCAAAAATGTCACTTCTACTCTTTCAGTTTCCTGTCTAATTCAGAATATTTTTCAACTGGGTAATTATTTGAACAACAAAGTTGGTCAGGAATTTTCAAGAAAATGAAGTCTGTGTTGCTAAGGAGAAGTGAAAAAGTTACCCAACCTTTACGTTGTTGACTTGCTTTTAGATAATTAGATGGATGAAAATATCTGTGGCTCTTACTCTGTTAGGCCTCACATTACAAGACATGTCCAGGAGCCTGAAGCTTTTTTTAATATTAGAGCTATGAAATATTTCTCCAATAAGTTATTGAGTTGAGTTTTTGCGCTCTGAAAACCCTTCTCTTTCTACGTTGATCCTCAAAATCATTCTATTTAGCCTTTAAATTTATAATAATATCGGGGCCTAGCTTCCACGCTTATCCTTACCCATTGGCATGTGGTTCTGTTTGAAGTTCGAACTCACACGGGGTTTGGCTTAGTGAAAGTCGCAATCTATCAACTAGACTCTCACATGTTCCAGGCAAAACACCACATGCTTTGCAATTGGCTTTGGACCGATTCCACCTTTGTCACTTTCATCCTTTCTGTCTTCCTTAGCCGAAGAATAAGCAGTAAAATCTGCTTCCCCAATTAAACAATCAAATCAGGTAATTCAGCATGTGTTGAATCTGTAAGCAAAACACTCAGTATGGGATATGTGTTGAGTCTGTACTCTATTGTATTGCCCAATGAAAACCCTTTAACCTTATTTTTTATCAGTATAATGGAGTAAGAAGTGTCCCATATGTATTACTATATCTTTGATAGCACTCTTGATCATACAATTACAATGAATCTTCGTGCCAATATTTATTTATCAGTCGGCTGAAAAAAAAAAATGAGTAGGGTAGATTTTAGAAAATAATTTGATTCTGAGACGAATAAATGAAAAAAGAAAAAAATATTTTTTGTGGTTGAGAGAAGTCAAAAGGAGAAACGGGTCAACGTCAAAGAGTTGGCAGTGAGGAGTGGACGGGAAGAGAAAGACAAAATGGTGGCACCCTCTGAAGGAGACAGTCGGCGCACGGCACAAAACATGTAGGTTTGCACTTTGGAGGAATAATAAGGACCAAAGTAAACGCTGCTTGGAACTTGGTCGAAGAAAGGACTGCTTTGCTAGCTTTTACCCTGGTGGACAGATCGTAGACAATTTCAATTCAAACTTAAGAAAAAAACAAATGATATATGGTGGGGTTTTAGTTGCGTGTCAACTTGGGGCCCCTTGGTGCCATTGAAAAGGCAACGGCCATAAAATCAAATGAATCTCTCTTGATTTCCAGGCTAAGATAGAGCTTTATCAGAATGTTTCGTGCATGACTGGCCTACTCGCACCCAACGTCAGACTCTTTATAGATAATCCGAATATACACACACACACACACGTGCATACTGAGTATACGTTATGAGAGAATATACGAGAGTCGAAAGCATGATTGAGGACAATGAGACAATACTTTCAGTTTTCGAATTTAGAATATGGAGAAGGACGGTTCATACAAATTGACTCGATCGTTCTCAACCAGCCTGCCAGAAATTTTTCAGAACGTTCTAATTCACGCGCAGACTTTGTGTACCATTCAAGCTCAAATATTTTTATGGTTATGGAAAGCTGAACTTTACAAATGTCTGCTCATCGTCATCGCTAGTAGTGGTTTAGTTAAAGGCATTGTTTCAAATAGAAAAATTAATAAACATACACCTTTTATGTGAAGTGGGAAACCTGAAATAAAAAGAGATTATTATTATTAAAATTATCTGTCATCTTGATCTTGATCTTAGAAGTGATAAATACGAATCCTGCAACCAATTTCATGGGTGCTTGCTGGTTGCACAGAAGCACAAATGAGATTCGTTTTTGTAATGATAAAGAAAAGCAATGGACCGGAGAGTGGAGCAGTCACAATCAAAAGACAAATAATATTACGGTAATAATGGCAACAGCTGAGTTAGTGGCACCTTGTATTGGAGACATGACGCTATCCGGAAGGCCATGCGCCGCTCCAATATTTCGCCACTTGCCCACTTCCTATGGGGTGACGATAGCTTTAATTGGCAGCAGCCAGCCACGGCCGACAATTCCGTGTCAAAGAAAACACGAGGGCTGAAACATGCAACTTAGTTTTTTCTTAATGACTTTCTGAAATTTGAAACCAGAATTTTCAATAAAGTGGTCCGTGATTTTTATTTTTGTTTGTGTTCCAATATAATCTTCCAAATATTCTTAGTTTAAGGCATTTCATGTTGACCAATTCCTTGTTTGTTGTTGGAAGTTCATGGCATTTCATATTATAATGTGCCTTGATTCCTTTCATACAAGAGCAATTTGATGCTACTGAAATTGAGAAAGTGGGTTGTATTCAACTTCAACATGTATGAATGACACGGGCGTCTTGTTTAGAGGCTCAAATCTTTCAATATTCTTGTATTCACACCCACCCATCACCTTCTAATGCTCATTTCAATTTCACTATTTGCCTTTTCGTGTGTGTTTGAATGCAAATAAGGATAACAATATATGGAAGTATCAAACTTTTAATTTTATTTAATTTCTATTAAAACTAAACTTTTAAATTTTTATATTGAATGAATCAAATTTTTAAATTTCCTATTGAAGGGATGAAATTTCAATTTTTCTTATTAAAGATACAAAATTAATCACATTGTTTCTAAAACAAAACCAACAAAATTCTAAATTTATTTATTGTATATATTCAATGAAAAAATACAGAAAGTTTGGTCTTATTTTATGATAAAATATAAAAATTTTAATTCTTTTAATAAAATAATTAGATATATCAATCCCTCACATAAAAAAATCTACGAGTTTAATCATTGATACTTTCAAAATAATTTCCTATTTGCCAATCACATTATCAAGACTTCCGTATGCAATTACAAAGTGGGCTTTCACATCCTAGCAATAAGCCTATTTCAAAAGACAAACAAAAATCAGAGACTTCTGCGTCTATAAGAACCCAAAAATCATTCATGGGCTGTGTATTTACATACTAAAATAGACTTAAGGATCCTTCATGGGCCGTGGGTCGTAGTAAACAATGTGCTCCAAACTCTCATTCCAGTAAAATTGTAATATTTGAATAGGTGGATATTAATAAACAACAAAATACACACACACACACAAATATATATATATATATATATATATATATATATATATATGGGGTTTATAATAAAATAACAACAATTGATTTTTACCAAATGAAAAAGGATTATAATAGTCTTCAAATGAGTTACCAAATTGTCACAAAGATTTCATTATGTCCATATTTTCTCAACTTAAACTCATACAAGTTGCACTGGTTTTACAAAGTTTTCTCTCAAACTCAATTCAATAACCCATACTCTTTATAATACAAACATCCAATCTTTTTTACATAGCACAAAAGAGCACTTATATAACAATTACAAGTACTAATTTTATAGTTGACAACTTTGTATCACTGGGCATTTTACACAAACCAAGAAGGACATCTAGACAAGGAGACTCTCCTCCTTCTTATGCACAAAGTGTGAACATGAATCTACTCTGTCGAGATCAAAGGGATGCGTTGTATAGGCATGGGTGTAGCATAATAGATAATAAAAATTTTCTTCCATGCATATACAATACAATTAAATGATCAATATGTATAAACAAAGGCAAATATACATACATGAATAAATCTCATCCAAGGATATTTTGATAATAAGAAATTGCATAAAATAAACCATACAAAGTTTATAAGTGTACCTTACATGTGATAACTCCATTAGTCTTTAGGTGGCATAGATTATGCTCCTAGAATTAAGCTTTCCACCCAAAATAAAGTAGGTTGATGGTGATCCACATAAGGTCGTATCTGAGAAGTTACCAACACCAAGGATGCTACTAGAAGTATGGTCCATGCTTTAGGTAAGGAAGAAATAAGAGATTTTGGGCAATAACCCAAAAGAAAGAAGAAATCTTTCTTAGAAGAAAAAAAGGAAAATTTTCTCGTTTCTACTGAAAAAAAAAGAACGAACTTTTCCTTTATATAGGAATTGGCACATAGTTGTGTGCCTTTGTTTAGGGCAACATTCAGTAGTTTGTTAGCAAGCACATGCATGAACATGTGTTTGGCATACAAGGATGTGTATCACATTAGGATTTGTGTGACGATGCAATTAGATATGGATTATAAGCTATCTTCCACCGGTGTAGATGCACTAACGTGTTCTTAACATGCACGGGCATGCTCTATATCATTATCATATTGGGATTGACCTGATGATGTAATCAAATAAGGAATGTAAGCTATTTTTCACTCACGTGGATCTACGGTCGTGTGTGTAACCCACACAGTCATGCATGAGCCAAATTTCTCACATTTTAACCTTATCTAACTCTGAACGAATTGAATCTAACAAAAAACTTAGACAAACATCAACCAAACCAATACACAAATGTAACTAAGCTCAAATGTTAATTCACTTTCAATTTTAACCTAATGGATATGGTAAGTCCCCAAAAGGTTTTTTCCTAACTTTTTTCCTTTATGATTAGTTCAATTTGGATACAAACCATGTTGAATCTAAACACTACACAAGACGTAAAATTAACTATCTAAAACAAAGACTTGATTTATCTTGAATCCAATTGCTTTTCAAATCACTCAACCTCTTTATTATTAGGTTAAGTGCCCTATAGTCACATATCTATTGTATATTAGTTGTGTTTATTTATGTATTATTGTAATTATATACATTTGTTGATATTAATAATAGGAGGTATTTCAAATATATTATTATATGTAATATATATTGGGCTTTTAGTATGGTAGAATTAAGACAATAAAATCAGATGATTAATTGTGTTTTCCATATGTATTAATTGGGGGTCATACTAGAATGGTTTGTAACTCTAATATCACTATAAAACCTAGGCATGAGTAATGGTGTTAAGATTACCATGGTGTGTGTGATACCATCGAAAGGTTACAATGGTTCACATGCGTTAAGGCCTATTACTTACAATCTGATCCAACATATGGGTGTATGATTTAGTGGTCACGTTAACCAAATAAATCCAATAATGAGGATCATATATAGATCAGTTTAATTTGGATTGCAAACCACATTGAATCCAAACACTACACGGGACACAAAATCAACTATCCAAAATAAAGATCTAATTCATTTAAATCTAATTGTTTCTCAAATCACTCAACATCTTTATTTTTAAGTTAGATGTCCTATAGTCATATGTTCGTTATATATTAGTTGTATTTATTTGTGTATTATTGTAATTATATAGATTCATTGATATTAACAATACAAGATATTTCATATATATTATTATGTATAACATTTATCACGTCTTTGTTGGTAAAACTAAGACGATGGAATCAAATGACTGATCATACTTTCCATATATACTAATTAGAGGTCATACTAGAATGATCCATAATTTCAACATCACTATAAACCTTAAGCATGATTGATGATATGAGGATTATTATAATACATGTGATTCTATCAAAAAGATACAATAGTTTGCACGTGTCTAGGCCTATTACTTATAGTCTGGTCCAATATCTAAGTGCATGATTTGGTGGTCATGTTCACTAAACATATCCAATGATGAGAATCCTATATAGATGGTACTACTTGTATATATAGGTTAATCATCATGAGTTGATAGGTACATATAATTCTTCAATTTGAGCTTTATCAGTCCACTTTATCCTATAAGTGATGTCATTTAACATCATTAGATACACTACTGTAAATGAGGTATTATAAAAAGTGAGTTATTGGTTGTATCATGATTAATATAAAGACTATAATAGATCATCATAATGCTGGTCAATCTTGAGCATAAGATAAGTGTCTTAGTTGAGTTGTTTAGAACAAATTAGATTGTAGCCACAACTAGATGGGTTGGTATTATATCTAATCTCGATTGGACATATTCATATATGAGGGTTACTTGAGTTAGACATAAATCTATATCTCAACCTTATGAGACATGGTAATGAAAAGATTGTATTATGTATTCACTGTCAAGTTGATTAAGTTTGGAGTAGTTTATTGACACTCTATTATTCAGGTGATTATGATGTTTTGTTAAAGGTCACTCATGATCTATGTCTATATTTGACTTGAATTCAGATACTATTGAGATAAAAAGAAGCTTTTAGTTACACACTATAAAAATTCAGAGACTCAAGAGCACATGATTATTGTCATGATGATTATGTTATTAGGTAATGTTGTATAGGACTTATTAGATCTTTTCGAATTAGGTGAGAAGTCAAAATAAGGATTTGCCTTAATGTACGGTCATGCATTTGTATACTATGATAACCCTCTTCACCTCTTCATATTTTGAAATCGTTGTATAATAGTTTCATCATTCAATTATCACAAGTATAATGATATTTTAAATATATCTCTTTTGATATAAGTTACTAAACAATTATTTAATAACTCATCCTCCATTCGATTACGTAATGAACTTTTGATAGCATTCATCATAAAAAAAAAAAACTTTTTCCACTATTGTTATATCGATTGACAAGATCAACGATAATTTGACTAATAAATACACCAAGGAAAAGACAATATGTTTTCTTGTAGCAACCATCTTTTCAACATGACCTTCAATTCCTACTGCTTCATCAAATTTTTTATCGAAAGACATATCAGCTAAAATGTTCTCAAATTGACATTCAAGTTTGATTAGAGCAGTTGTTGAAAAATCATATGGATAGAATTTTACAAGATGAATCTACTTACTCTTATCAAATGTAGCAAATGAGTCTCTAGAATCAAAACATGTCATACACAAAAGAAAATTTGTATTCACTTTTATTAAACGATTATTAAGTTCTTGAAGTTGTATGTCAATCACAAAATAATTAAAATTAACTTAATAATGATGAAGAGTAGTCATTTTTTCACTATTACATCGTAACCTCCCTTGAGCAACATACATAATATATATATATATATATATATATATATATATATATATATATATATATATGTTTGATTTAACACAAAATGTTGAAACCTTAGCTAGTAAAGGTTTCTAATTTTTTTCTCTCAATACTTGTAATTGATGGTTTGAGACTTAAACAAGATTCATAGTATTCAAAATATCTTGATCCTTCCTTTGTAAAGCTTGTGACCGCTCATGTGTAATTCTTAAAATCTTTATCATAAAATGCAATATAAAGACAAACTCAAGCCAATTCACAATATCTAGTAAATCAATTACTTTGGCTCTTTGTGGATCATCAGTACCATTTTCTCTAATATGCTCAAGACCATCAACAATAAAAGAAAACAACTACATTAAATTAATAATTATACCATAATGAGAACTCTAATGAGGATCTTCCAATCACTTTAAACCTAATTCTTGATTTAAACCTTGTCTAGTCTTAATTTCACCACTTGCAATCCCTTTAAGAATCTTTTCCTTTTGTTTCTCCCCAAGTATATCTCTATGTTTACAAAAGGCTCCAACAGCATTACATGAACATGTAACAATATTTAAAATAATAATAATAAGTTATGTTTAAATGCTTTTTAGCAATAGCTACAATTGTGAGTTGTAGTTGATGAGCAAAACAATGATATAATAAGCATAAGAATTTTCACTCAATATCAAACTTTTTAGTTCATTAAATTTGTCTCGCATATTGCTAGCTCCATCGTAACCTTGGCCTCATTAACTAGATTTACTAAAGCCATAAGTGGAGAACAAAGAATTAATGCATTTCTTAAGTGATGATGCACTTGTGCCATGAACATACACTAGACCAAGAAAACACTTAATGATACATCTAGTTTTATTAGGCCAAATGACATATTCCCACCCAAGGTTTCCATACATGACAAAGTCTCACCCATAAAGTTTTAAAAAGCTAACTACCTACCTATTGACCAAAATCATAAGGATATTTTTGTCTTTTTGAATAAAAATAAAAAAAAATAAATTTTATAGAAATTATTAACATATACAATCATATAAAATATAATTTTAATAATTTAATAAAAATTTTAAAATAATAGTCACCACTGCTAGTAGTCTCGTCAACGATGATGGCTGCCATTAACATAAACAAGTAGTCGAAAATGATCACTCAGTTCCATTGATAGTCAGATCTATGTGCCTCACTGGTGGAGTTGGTCAAATCTGGCTGTTAAAGATTTGGCTCTCTTCGTCGTCTAAAATGGTAAAAAGCGATCGATTTTAAGTATGCTGACCGTTTTTTGCCTTTTATAGTGGCGAAAGTGACTAAATTTGGCTATTTTTGCTAGATTTTTTACAAGTATATCTAACCACCTCTACCATTGAAACTGCTAAATCCGACCACCTTTACCATTGAAATGCTCAGATATGACCCTCAATAGAATTAGGTGATCGTTTCTGGTCACTTGATTATGTTAACGATGGTCATCATCATCGATAACAATGGCTGCTTTTTTTAATTTATAATTTATTTTTTAAAATTTTATTAAATTATTAATTATTAATTTAATATTATTTTGTATTAAATTTTATTTTAATATTAATATTATTTATTTTTATAGAGGGTATTTTGGCTTTTTCAAAAAATAAAGGTGGGTACTTGGGTTTTTAAAACTTCATGGGCAAGACGTTGTCATTTAAGGAAACCCTAGGTAGGAATCTGTCATTTGGCCATTTTATTCACGTAACGTAAAACAACTCACATTTGCTCTTTGATTAATACATCTTAACACTCATCCACGAGAATATAAAATAATTCATCTCTAATATCTTCAATAATAACATTTGTTGTCTAAATTGTAGTTGCATTTATTATATCTCTCTAAATTCGAACACTTACAAGTTCAAGATTCTTTGGGACGTTCTTTAACACAACATTGTTCATTTCCTCGTTATATGAAGTAAGAATCTTTAAAAGCTCAACAAATTTACCTTGATTTAATGAAATTTTTGTTTCATCATTTCCACAAGAGCCAATCTTTACATCATATGATAATGAAGAAAAATTATTAATACATTTAATCTATAACAATAGTCAATTTTTGATTATTCTGATTGTTAAAAAATGAAAGACACTTCAATATGTTGATTTTAGTACACCAAATCTTGACAAGCCAATCGACATTTATTATGATCACTTTTATAGTCTATAACATGATCTCATAACTTTTCTTTCTTTCTTAAAGTGGTAATATCTTTATATATAAAAGTGGAATATCTTAATGTTATAATGGTCTTTTAGGTTGGAAATCAAGTTAAAAGTGTGATTTCATAATTGGAAAATAGAGTTGAGAGGATTTAGGGATAAGATAGTCATTTAGTAGCTATATATGGCATGTATATGGGTCTCTTTGAAAGAATATTTCATGTGCAACATAGGAAGAGAAGGAAATTTGAGATTTCTCTTGACATAGAGCTATGCGCCTTAGGCGCATGACCGTGTGTCGTAGTCAGTACATCACCACATATAGATAGTTATTTTATATATTTATCTTATTTCCTTCATCTAGTTTCATTCTTCCTTTCCAAAGAACCTTATATCAGAAATTAGAAGAGAGCAACCAATAGCCATAAATCAAAGTAGAAACCAAGAATTAGCTAGAAAGAGAGAGCTAGCATCCATGGTAAAAGGTAAGTAGTTCTTTACCTCTTTCACCTTGTTTCATAGCATGTTCTTTATATTATTTGAGCTTTAATGATGATGGTTGTATTTTTTATGTTTGTTTAGCATGCATACGTGTTGAGATAATGATTTAAAAGCTTATTAATGAAGTATTGTTTAAGAATCTTGGTGTATGTATGTATATATATATGTTTTGATGCTTGATTTTAGGAAATTTGATGTGTGAAACATGAGTTTAGATGAGTTTGATGAAATAAACACGTGTATAGTTGATGTATAAAGCTTGTAAAGTTATTGGATTGAGACTGAATGTACTTGGCTTAAGTTTTGGCCAAGTTCTGGGTTTTTCAGATGTGATACTGTATACACGATCATTTACCTGCATATCCATAATCATGTAGTCTTATTTTTGTAATACCACGATAGTGCATGTTATTGTACACTCTTAGGATAAGCTTGAGGGACACGTCTATGTGAGTAGAGGTTAAGGTCATATGCTAGTACCAAATATACATGCCCGTGTAAGCAAGACATAGTTGTGTTAAGTAATCAGCCTATATGATTATGCAAATAAGGAACACTAATATGTAGCCTTACACACAACCTTGTATTTTTTGTAGCACAACCGTGTGGTAAGCTAGAGTTTAGCAAGAAATATACAGAAGCTAACACATTCATACACAAGACCATATACATAACCATGCATCTTCATGCACAACTGTGTATCTCATATTACACGATCATTCACAAAGACAAAATATATAGAACAGATTACTAAACATTCCTAAGCTATTTTAATACATACAGAACCTAGTAATATCAAAATAAAATGATATATCAAGCATAATTAGCATCATATAACATATTATGCCATACATGTGTTTTTAAAAAGGATCCAAAAATCCAATAGCATATTTTTTTTTTTTTAAAAAAGTATGCAATATTCTAGAAATCCTTTAAGAGTGAACACGAGAAGACATCTATGAGTTTGCATGCTTGTTAGAGATGGAAACCAACATTCATTAGAGAAGATATGTTTATGGATCAAGTTCATTAGAGAAAACACTGGTTATGCATCAATAGATTTCAATAGGACTGAACTCACATGATCAGGGTGTTAAATCCCCATATTTATTAGTCTGAATAGTATAGCATTTATTTTTAGATATAATGTTTTTAGATATAGCTTTTATGTATATATATTCAAAGTCTTTGGATCACAACTATTATTTTTAGAATGTGTTTTTAGAAAAATAGGCCTAAGGGCAAATCTTTATGATTTTTAGTATTGACATAACATTAACATATTCATATCATATTATAAGTAAACTTCATGTAAATCAACACCCGATAAAAACAAAGATATGATAGACAATGTAAGTATTACAGAGAAGAGAACAAAAATAATACTAAATTAAATATAGCATGACAAGTCATGAAAAAAAAAATAAAACAGAAACCGACTTATGGTTAAAGATAAAAAATGTTTACTTAGTGATTTATCACTTACTCTTTTATATTTCTCTTCCACGCAAGTCAATGACTTTTTAGGTCTGAGCTAGATATGCAAGAGCTATAAGTTTTGGGATATTGTTTTGGCAATAGATAGCATGTTGGTGGCTTGCATGTTTTGTACAATTTCCACTTATGTATATGTATACAATTTATATAAATATATGTGATATATGGTTCATAAGTACTATATGTACAATATATTTTATAAAATATGATATTTGATTATTTTCAGCCTACATGCAGTATTTTCTATATATCATTATCATTATTTTATTTTTAAAGCTTGCACTTTTATATTTTAGCAGTGTTTGTGAGATTCCTATTATATATTGTTGATGATGACATCTAATTGAAAAAATAATAATAATATATTGTAGTATGATGATATATAGAAAAGACTCCTACAAATGGTAGCATCAGAGCATATTTGAGCCATATTTTTGAAAAATGTGTTCTTAAATACATTATTTTCTAAATTATATAAGCCTAGAGCCAGAGTATCTCAATAGCCATTACACGTTTCTTCTCAGTTTCAGTGTAATACTATAAAGGTCAATGTTATTTCTAAATGTTAACCCATTTCTTCTTTTGTGATTGTGATTTTTAGATAAGAGATCATACTTATCTAGATTTGTTGGAGAAAAGAGTAGTGTCTTAGTAAGGCTTATAAATATGAGTGAAAGTAGAAGATCACAACACTTCCAGGTATCTCTCAGACCTGAGGATGTGAGAGAGATAGTTAAAAAGGTGTTGAGAGAGGGACTTTAGTAGACAACTAGAAGAAACATTTATGAGCCAATAAGAGATGTGACCTATTAGGGCCTAGATAGAGAATATTATAAGCAAATGAGATGGGGCATGCCAGAGTCAGTCAAAGAGAGTTATCAAATGCTAAGTTTCACCATCAGATAAGATAGAGTTCAAGCACCAAGAAAATAGGTACTAGTAGTTTTGAGATGTTATATCTGATTTATAGGTTGCTTAGGGTATATTAGCCACCTAAGTTTAGTAGATCTAGAGAGCCAACAGTAGTAAAACAGTGCATTAAGTCAATTGAGAGTGTTATAGGGTTATTTACCATATCAAACAATGTAAGAGTTTAGAATATCATTTATATGTTTAGAGGTGACGTGAGAGTATGGTATAACCTTATAAGGACATTGGTGGATAAAGAGAGCCTATCTTGAGCTAAGTTTTAAAGATTATGTGATAAGAAGTACTATAGTGTTAATATGGTGCATGCTAGAGCCTAGGAATTTATAGAATTAACCCAAGGTTAAGTTTAGTCAGAGATTCTATGACCTTGTTTAATACCCTAGTGAGATTTGTTCTAGGCATGGGAAGCCATTTAAAAGGAAGAAATAAAGAGTAAAAGTTACTTACGTGCAAGACTTACGATAAGAGGCATCTATGAAAGTTCCTTATAAGATAATGTGTGTGCTTTAAATGTCATCAGTTAAGGTATAAGTTATCTAAATGCCCATCCAGAGAAAAAGTTGGGCCATCTAGTAATGAAACAAGATCGAGTAGAGATGTTACTAGTCTAGTTAGTAAAGACGATGAAGCTATTAGAGGTAGTGCCAATGTATTGAGAGAAGGTACTAGTACATCAAAAAGAGAAGGTAGAGCCTAAGTGTTTGTTATAAAGCGAGATTAAGCAAAGGCCATTCCATACATAGTTATTAGTTAGTTGCTCTTCTTTGACATTTTGTGTGTGTATTGATTAATTACAGTGCCACACATATATTATTATCTAGAAGAGTTGTAGAGATATTAGGATTAACCCTTAATATAATGGATATAAGTATTTGCATTGAGATACAGATAAAGATATGGTGTTAAATGATTGGGTACTAGTAGATCAAAAGATAGTGATTATAAACAAGAGATTAAGGATAAACTTGATCATGTTGAAGTTAGCTAATTTTGATATGATCGTAGGTATGGATTTCTTGAGTAGATACAAGAAAGAGATAGATTACAAGAGAAAAACGGTTAGATTACAACTAAACCCTGATTAGTTTGTATTTGAAGATGGTAGGGTGAAAACTATACTTATTTTTTGTGTTCAGCGAAGAGGTTGTTGAGTATGGGTTGTGTGGGGTACTTGGCTAATGTGGTGTGTAAGAGTGTTGTTGAACCAAGTATTGAGGAGGTGTCTATAGTAAATGAGTTTATAATTATATTTCTTGATGATTTACTAAAGTTATCTCTAGAGCGAGAGTTGAAGTTTTGTATTGAGCTATTTCCTAGTTGGTTTCTATTTCTAAGACTTTGTATTGGATGACTCTAGCAGTGCTTTGAAGTTAAAGAAGCAATTTTAAAAGCTAATAAATTAAAGTTTTATTTGATTGAGTTGTTTACCTTAAGGTGCTCTTATTCTATTTGTAAAGAGAAATAGTTTCAAGAGTTAATAGATAAGAGACTTATTCAATTGAGTTGCTCGCCTTAAGGTGCTCATACTATATTTGTAAAGAAGAAAGATAAACCGTTGAGAATATGTATAGACTATAAGAAGTTAAATAAAGTGACAGTAAAGAATAAGTATCCATCACCTAGAATTATTGATTTATTTGATCAATTAAGTGGAGCTATAGTGTTTTTGAAAATTGATATGAGATTTGAGTACATCAAGTAAGGGTAGCAAATAAAAATATACCCAAAACTACCTTTAAGACAAGGTATGACCACTATGAGTTGTGGTTGAGTTGAAAAATGCTCTTACAATGTTCATGGACTTAATTAACTGAGTATTCCAAAACTATCTAGATATATTTGTTATGGTATTTATGGATAACACTGTAGTCTACTTGAAGAGTAGAAAGGAACATAAGGAGTATTTAAGGTTTGTTCTTCAAAGAATGAGGGATAGGTAACTTTTTGCCAAGTTTGCTAAGAGCAAGTTTGGTTAAGCAGTATAGCTTTTCTTAGATACATAGTATCAGCAAACAGTATATTTGTTAACCCAAACAAAATAGAGTACATTCTGAGTTGGCCAAGGTTGAGGATAACTAATGAGGTGAAAAGTTTCCTTGGTTTAGCAGGGTATTAAAGAAGGTTTATGAAGAGGTTCTCGAGTTTACCAAGACCCTTGACTATTTTGATTCAAAAAAAGACGCCTTTTGTGTGGATTAAAAAGTGTGAGACTCAGTTTTATAAAGCAAAATTTGACAAGTGCTCCAGTTTTGGTATTACCTCAAGAGGGAGTTGATTTTAATATATATACAGATGCTTCCTACCACGGGATTAGAATTGTGTTAATATAGTCTAGTGAGGTAATTGTCTATGCCTCCAAGCAATTAAAAGACTATAAGATGAGATATCTTACCCATAAGTTAGAGTTGGTTATAGTTATGTTTTCTTTGAAGATCTAGAAATATTATTTGTATGGTGTGAGATGTCACATATAGTATAATTATAAGAGTTTGAAGTATTTCTTCACCAAAAAGAGTTAAATATGAGACAGAAGAGATAGTTGGAGTTAATGAAGGATTATGACTGTAAGATCAAATATCATTTGGATAGAGTTAATGTAATAACTTATGCTTTCAATTGGAGAGTGGCTTTATTTAGAATTTTAGCGTAGAAAGAGTTCAACATAAGATTATTAAAATAGAGCTTAAGATAATAAAAGTTGGTTTCTTTATGCTTCAGATTGTATCCATATTGTTAGATGACATCAAAGCTTACCAGTTGATTGATGATTAAGTTTGAAGGATTATTCAAAGGGTTACTGAAGGTACAGTACTTGATTTTATGATCAGAGATAGGATTTTAAGGTTTAGAGATAGAGTATGTGTGTTAGAGGATATAGAGTTGAGGCAGAGAATTTTGATTGAGGCTGATAATATAACTTATTCAACATATCCATACAGTATTAAGATACATCAGGATCTCAGGAGAATTTTATAGTGGTCAGATATAAAAAGGGATATTACAAATTTTATGGCCAGGTTTTTAATATCTTAGCAAGTTAAAGCCAAGTATCAGAGACCTTCTAGTTAATTAAAGCCTTTGAAGATTCTTGAGTGGAAATAGAAGAGCATTTCCATATTTCAGGAATTCCCAAAGTTTAGTATGGTTATAACAACATCTGGGTTATTATAGACAAATTGAATAATTCCACTCACTTCTTACTTATTATAAAAGGGTATAAGTATTGATCAGTTAGGCTATTTGTATGCCAGAGAAATTCTTAAACTCTATGGGGTTCTTAAAGATATTGTGTTTGATAAAGATTCAAGATTTTTGTTGGTTTTCTAGGATACTTTACAGAGAGCATTAGGGACTAGACTTCATTTTAGTTTAACATATCACCCACAAACAGATGGTCAAATTGGGAAGGTGAATCAGATATTGGAAACATGTTAAGGGCTTGTTGTATGGATTTTCAGACTAGCTGGGCTGAGCTGTTGCCTTTAATAATGGTTTACTTATAATAACAACTATTAATCCATGATTTAGATGGTACCTTTTGAGGTTATATACGATTGAAAGTGCAGATCTTCATTTCACTGGAATGAGATTGGGGAAAGAGATTCTTTAGAGACTACAGTGGGACTAGAGATAACTCAATTAACGATAGATCAAATTAGAGTTATCAGATAGAGAATAAAAAAAATCCCAAGATCTTCAGAAAAGTTATATAGATCAACAATATAGGGAGATTGAGTTTAAAGTTAGTGACCATATATTTATTAGGGTAGCTCCTTACAAACATGTTATAAGATTTGGTAAGAAAAGTAAGTTAGCTCCGAGATTTATTAGTCCTTATGAGATTTTAAAACAAATAGGTAGAATGGCTTACAGATTGTAAAACCCACTATTGTATATACTACTATTACTGTGTATATTCATAATTACCAAAAATTATATTAGTATTTTAATAAAATCCTTTATAAATATACACAGTAGGAATCTTACATAAGCTAATTGAAATCATGCAAGTGAAAGAAGAAAATATGAATTAAATAGTAGTGAGATGAAAATTATATTTTCATGTACACATATACTAAAAATCACTATATTTTATTATTTAAAAATACTATATATGTACAAACTACATCAAAATGTATGCATGAACTTCATATAAGCATGCATGAAAACTATGCAAGCATATGAGCCACCAACGTACTTCTTTGGTCAAAACTATACTTCTTCCCCCTGTAGCCATAGTCAGCTCATCCTTCATAATCATAGCCAACTCATCCCGTGTTCTACATTAAAAACATGTATTTGAATCCTTAGATCTCTTTATGAAAATATTGATATGGTATGTCATAAGATGTTTATACTGTGTAAGTTCACATTATATTGACTTATAATGGTATTATATGGATGTTGCATAGTATTCTCTATGTTTTGCGTTTTGTTTTGTGTTTTATCTTTGATTTTCACTAGATGCACAAACATTTTCTTCACCAAATGAGACAAAGATTATGGTATTCTGAAGCTTTCAGACACATTGTCATTCCTAAATTACAGGAAGAAAATACAAGATCTGAAGAGTAACCATGAACAAGTGAGCTCAATTATTCGTAAATTTTTGTGGTAGTCCTCGACTCATAGAGCCAAAAAATCTCCCTTTCGCTTGAAGCAAGATGGAGAGTACATGAAGTAGGCCACTTTCACAACTGTTGTTGTCTACTAGCTATTAAAACGCTGGACTGGACTGGGTCAGATTCTCCTTCAAATTTCAATATTATAACATTTAATTTCTTCATAAAGTAGTAGGTGGTGCCACCACTACTTTTTGTTATTGCTCTCCACCCTCACCGTCTCCTTTCTGAAAATCGAATTACATGATAAAAACATTTCAACAATCTAATTTTCTTATCTTTAAATAGCAATAAGAATATGACCACTTTGTTTGATTTTTCTTATTTCTTTTCAAGGGCTGCTAATCATTGATATGTCTCAAACACGACACGAAGGTTGATAGATTCTGAGTCAAATTTATGTTGACGTGCTTTAGGTAAGTGGGTTGCGTTTAAAATGTGTGTATTTTTTGTTTTTGTGTTTTTTTTGACTTTTACAGAGGCCTGCCAAAAATGCCAAACTGCTTTATCAAATGCTTCACTCGGCTGTCCTTAACTCAGGTGGTGGTGAGGGTGGGTTGCCATGCCTACTTGAAGAAGCAGTTTTGGGTTTGAACTGTTTGGTCACCATCTTGTGATAAAATCCTTTAACTTCCCATTAAGAAGTTGTGGGGTTAATTGTTTATCCAAAGTTTTCCGGTTCGTTATGGCCAATAACCCAAAAGGTTGGATTGATTTCTCGTTGACAATAAAAAAAAAAAAAAAGAAATACTTCACTCGACTAACTTGTGCTTTTGTTTATGGAAAAATCCCTTGTAAAAAATTGAGTCAGAGTTAAGGTCAATATAAATCATTGTTTTCTTTTTCCTTGTAAGGCATCTTGCATGGGTGATACCGTGAGTTTAATGAAGTCTAAAGCAGGGTCCTCCCTGCGCCTTTTAACATCTGTGTATTTAATGATTTGATTTTTTACGGAGGCCGGCCAAAACTCAGCTAACTTGTGTTTCATCAGTAATGGAAGGCAACTCCAACATGCTGAAAAAATATAAAGCAGAAGTTGCCAATGTTAGATAGAGAATATATTGCATCATATCCTGCAGCTTCAACTTCTATTAAAACAACACTTTCTCTGATATCAGAATAATATTTGCAGGTGAGTTTACAGATGTTTCTGAGCTTGTGAATTATAACTGGTTCTTCTTACATGTTCTTGTGTCAGATGCCTGCAGACAAATTTGGTGAAGCATTTTAGACCTCTAGGCTTTAGTTAGCTTCAACTTCTATTAAAACAACACTTTCTCTGATATCAGAATAATATTTGCTGGTGGGTTTACAGATGTTTCTGAGCTTGTGAATTATAACTGGTTCTTCTTACATGTTCTTGTGTCAGATGCCTGCAGACAAATTTGGTAAAGCATTTTAGACCTTTAGGCTTTAGTTAGCTTCATATTTTGAATTTTCTTCAAAGTTGTACCTAAAATCCAGCTGGGGTATGGTCGACATAAAGTTAAATATCAAATTAAAACATGTGCTTTTGGCTTCCACTGATATTCCATAATAGAAAAGTTGCTTGCTGCCTCCAATCATCCTTTTCAAAGTGTTGATTTAGGATAGTTTAACTTAAATTAGATGCATTTTTGGGATATTATTGATGCTGTGTACCTCATTTGTCATTATTATATCCCAATATTTCTTTTTGGTAACTTTTCTACATTCAACTCTCATTGGTTTAAAAAAAATCATCAATCTTCTTTTTCACTTTGGAACTTTTGGCAATGAAACTGCACAATTTTGGTCCTTAAATGGAAGAATAAGTTTGGAGTACAAGAACAGCAATGTCCCATTTTTATCATCTACCCACACCTAATAATAATATCATTCTGATATCCACAACCATAGATGCCTTTACCAACTGCTTTGAACTACTGAAGAAGTTACCAAAATTTTACAGTTCTAAAAGAGTTTCCTGGAAAAAGAAGCATACTGTCATTTAACTTGCCATCAGAGTTTGGTATAGATAAAGAGTTGAGTCATCCTAGTCATTACCGCCGAGGACATGTCATGTTGAAGCTTCAAATGAGGGGGAATTGATGTGAGGCAGCGAGAACAACTTTTCATTTCGGGTGTAGTCAAAAGTAACCTTTTTGACATAATTGGGCATGAAATCGACCAGATCAAGTAAGAGAAAACCTTAGATCTAGTAACCGGCCTTAGACGCACTACACCAGGTAGATCAAGAATTTGACCCTTCGTCACTTAAGAGGATTCTTCTTCATCTCTCAATTAGGTGACGTCTATCCTATTTCTTTACTGAAATATAGCCTCCAACATTTGCTAGAAGGTCTAAAAGTGGAAGGTTTCCCTTAATTAGAAAAGGTCACCATGACAAAAAACAATCATATCAAGGAACACTTATTGCAATATTTTACAAATACTAAAACTAATCCAACTTTTATCATTTCATCTCTTCTACTTTAATCACAGGTTTCAGACTTGTCCATTTATAATTGGATAGGTTAGTAACCTGATAATCCAAAATCTTCTTCATTTTAAGACCTCTTTTTGTCAGTTTGTAGCCTCCACAGGACGCAAGGTATTGCAGATTAATAATTTTTCGTGCAGGAATCATAGAACAACCTAAAACCATGATTGAAACTTGTTTACTCGAGTAAGAGAGAGAGAAAGATGCTGCAACATTTTACAACTCGGATTACTGGATTCCAAATTACACGTCCGCTTCATCTGAACAAGTTTCAAACCTAACATATTCTGAAGTAACAAATCTACAAATAAAAGTCTTCAGCAAGACAACTGAACCATACAAATGAATGGAAAGACAATGAAGTGGAAAACAAATAATAATGGAACAGAGTGATATTTCTCATACTAAACTATTATAATAACCCCATTTATTTCTGGTGAACTGAGAAACAGATTAAAGGGGGTCCTAACAGAATCTAAATACAGAAAAGAATGAAGAACAGATGACAAACCAACTTGAGAAACAAACCAAAACACATCAACACACGGAAAAACAAATACGAGGCATGGACCTTCCTTAGTCAAAGAATTCCCAAGGGAACTTAGGTGGGGCTGAATTATTATGGGTGACGGGAGTAGTAGATGTGGATGTTGAGGGGATTGGCAGCAATGCAGGGCTGGAATCAAAGGTCTCCCATTTTGTGGTAACGACAACCAATCCTGCCGTCGAATGCCTTGATTGTCGAAGTTGTTGATGCTGGTGTTGCTCATTTATTGACAAATGTTCAAAAGAATGCCTAGCTTCCTGCTCTTGAATTGGCGCAAGTCTATGCCCATTGGAATGCCTTGGTGGCTGCTCACGAATTGATGTTGATCTTTGGCCATTTGAATGCTTTTGTTGATTCTGCATTAATCTTTGAACTCCATTGCTGCTTGGCATAGAGTTTTTTATCTTCAACATATCAAGAGTTTCAACATACTTCTGCACTCTTCTCACCTTCATCAACATCATTATTAAACTAATTAGAATCTACAATTTTACACAATTCAAAACCAATACATATATTAAAACCAGAATCACCTGCATTTTCCTCTGCAATTTTACATCTCCATCAGCCATAATACCATCCAATTTGAGCAACTGATTCATCAACAACTCAATTAGACCAAGAACATCCGTTTCGGCCACTTGCCCTCCTTTAGTAATTATCGATTCAAGAGCTGACACCTACCGAATTTCAATGAAACATCAAATTTACACAGTTTATGAATCCTTTAAAGGCCTGAAATTCAGTTAGAAATATTCACCTGGCCTGCAAGCTGGTCAACTTCCAGGCTAATTTCGGAGATGGATTTTGAAGCTTTCTCCATCTTGGCATTCTTTCTCATCTCAAGAAAACGTTTCTCTTGACTAATTGGGTCCTCAACAAGCACAATTTTTGATCGGTCCTTCACACCCGCCGTGTCCAGAAACGTCTTTGAATCTCTCTCTTTATCTTTATATATCAGCTTTTGATCCTGATGGTGCAACCCCGTTGGTCCAGTCAACATCTTCTTCAACTCCCCTGCAATCCAAGTAAAAGAAGAAAAAAAAATTTTCATTCATTCATTCATTCCAACTGCAAACGAAAAACAAGAAAGATTTCGAATTTACCAAATGTAGCTTGAGAACTTATATGCATTTCATGGTAAACGGACCCGTATTTGACCCGAACTCTAATTGTCGGTGGTGGGGCAGAGGTCCGATCAGTATCCGGGTTTCGTTTCTGTACAAGCATTCCACCTGGTCTCAGTTCCCAATCATGAGCCAGAGGCTCAGGAGCTCCACCAGCTGAGCTACCATTCGTCATCGAGGAAGGTGACAGCCCTGTGGTTTTAGTCTTCATCCTCATCATCTTAAAACTCTCACTTTTCAATATTTTATTTTCGTTGTTGTTCCGTTACAGAACAGAGTTTGACTGGAAGAAAAGAGTCTTTAGATCTTCTATAACAGTGATTCCAGGCGATGCGTAACGAAAATCATAGATACCCAGTTCAGAAAAAGCTCCTTAGAGTTTTAAGACCACAGCATTACACGAGCCCAAGTCCTTAAGCCATGCCCACGCGTACACAGACAGAGAAAACAACCTATGCGAACACAACCTTCCTTCCTTTCTTCTTTTACCTTCCTCGCGGCACCAAATAGTGAAAAAAACAACAATCTCTGAACCGTATTTACCAAGAAAACCCAGCTAGAGATCGCCTCCACTGAACTTGCTAAAGCCAAAAACCGATCAAAAGAATACTTCAGATCTCTTCAATGAATGCGGTCAGCGTAATAGAACCATAAGAAAATTGAACGAAACGAAGAAACGGAAAAATCAATAAGAAGCAGAAATTAAAAAAGAGAGAGAGAGAGAGAATAAAATCTCTAAGTAAAAATTTTCTTTTTTCTTTCTTTCCCTTCTTTCTCTCACTTGCTTATAGCTCTGGAAATCTCCTGGAAGAAGAGAATAAGAGAAGAAAATGAATATAAAACGAGTGGCCAGCTAACTGAGTCTGTTGTTGAGAGCTGAGAGGTAAACATTTATACGACTTCTATATAAAATTATTTCAACCAAATTATTTTAATATTATAATTATCGATTTTTTTAATACCGAAAAAGAAAGACTGAAGCCGCCAAAGCTTCTGTTCAAAGGTAAAAAACCAAAGAGGAAACTCTAGTCTTTCACCAAACTGGCGGGCAGGATCCAGCGCATGCAGTTCTATGTTAAGAGTCACTTCTTCATTAATTGCTGGCTTACACGTATAAAAATAATCCAATCATTGTCTTCTAAATGATGAAGGTTACTTACATCTAAGAATGATCTTGAATTGACACGTGTCATAATCTAGTGGCTTATGCGGTGGTCTCTATGTCACGTAGTGTGCAGTTAAGGTTGGTTTAATACTAGTTTTAATTTGCCGGCACCCTCTTTTAGAGAACGCCAAAAGTTTTCCAAAATGACCTTTCACCCATCAAACTGTAAAAAATCAAATATTCACTTCCAAAACATTTTTAACTAATTCAGTGAACTTTTTATGAAATAATTAAAATATTTTTATTTAAAAAACAAAATTTTATTAAAAATATTAAATAATATAAAATATTAAGATAAAATAAATTTTAAAATTTAATTAAAATATTAAAAAGTAAAAAATTCAAAAATCGATCATCATTGTTTGTGGTTATGGCAAGCGAAAACTGAACTAAACGGTAAAAAATCTACTTAATTTTGTTGGCAACCAAATCTAATCAGCTTATTTGATAAAGACGGTGAAATCTGATTGCCTTTACTATCAATGATAATAAAAAACAACTTCTAAATACAAGATTAGTCGTTTTCAATCATTTTCGATCATTACAAATAATCAATGACTTAGTTTTGTTTTCAATGACTACTACCATTGACAAAGGTGACAGATTTTTAAAAAATTTTAAAATTTTTTTTATTTTAATATTATAATTTATTTTAATATTTTATAAAAAAATTATTATTTTTAATTTTTTTATTTGGAAAAAAATACTTACTATAAAAATTTTATAATTGATTAACTTTAATTAATAGGTATTTGATTTTTTTAAAATTAAAGAGTAAAACTTGTGTTATTTAAGAAAATCTTAGGTCTGCCCTTCATTAAACAAAAATCCGGTGACGTTTCATTATCTAACTCCACACACGCTTCTGTTCCACTCCATGTCAAAGTCGGAACGTGTGCCACGTTCTTGTTTTAATTAGAAATAAAATTTTTCATTAAGAAAAAATACACAAAAAAAAGTCATAATAAATAAAATAAAAAACAAATTTAAGTCAAAGTCTCCGTTAAAACCATTTGAAACGCAACGTACCGTACGTCATAACACTCTATATGCATAAACAATGCATCGATAACACCGTCAAAGAAGGCAACCAAAATCTAGTTCCTGTCCCGTCAGTGCTTTTTCACTTTGTTGGCCTTTCGCTTCCCTACCACAAGCCCGCCACCGACACTTCCACTCGTGCTAATCATACGTGAGTGTTTTAAAACACGTGGCGTACTTTTAGCCGTCCATGTCCATCAGAGAGTTCTATGGGAGATAAGATTCTGTGCAAACGCAGTTGGATTGGGACGGTGCAACCTGCTCCAAAATATTATGAAGAATAGACAATTTTATAAATTATAAAATGGTTGTGATTAATTATTATTGTCAAGTAAAATTAGGGTTTAGAGAAATTAGGTATTGGGGCATGTTTGGCTGTCGACATTGTACCGACTATGGGACTGGCATCTGTCACTCACGTGACCATGATATTTAAAGGCCAAATCACTATATTCCACCCAAGGTTTGATAAAATTACAGTTTTCGCCTTGAGTTTTAAAAAGTTAATTTCACACTCAGTATGCACTTCCGTTAGTAAATTCTATTTAAATTTTTTAAAAGTGATTATTTTGTCTTTCTTATATATATTATGGAATTGTCATAACACTTCAAAAATTTATCCCTTAAACTCTTAAAAATATCATAATTCTAATCAATTTTAAAATTTATCACATACATCTCTAAACCTTGAAAATTTTCAATTATCAACGAAAAACAATCAAATCAACCATAATAAAAAAAAGTTGTTAGTAAAATTGAAGACATAATCACTCACAAAAAAAAGATAAAAGACACATAATCATTGATGATACAAACGAGAAAAGGAAAATAAAAGAGAAAAAAAAATTAATAAAATCTATGCAAAGTGACCTTTCTACTCTTTCACTTGATGGAATTTATTTTTGGAAGTAGGTGAAGACTCATAATTTAACTTTTTAGAACTGAAAGGGTGAAATTTAATTTCAATAAACCTTGGGTGGAAAATAGTGCTGTGACGCTACTCAAAAGAATAGTAAAGCAATTGTTTGTACGGCAATCCACATTCAATACTTATATTGATTTCAAATGCCCAATAATAATCAAACTAATTCAGGATAAAGTAACAAATAATCAGATATTAAGCCATAGACAGAAATGTACTTTCAGTGTACTAAAGAAAAGAATGCTTGAAATTGCATTATGATATTACCATAAAAGAAAATAATGGTGTGCAGATGAATAACAGTATTAAATCACATTTATAATAGTTGATAAATAAAAAAAAGGCCAAAGTACTTTGTCCCACCCATAGTTTAAGGCGGAGTCAAAGTGCCACCCCCAAGTTTTCAAAAACCCAGTCTCCTACCCTTAAACCAAAATTCAAACATATTTTATAATATTTAAAATGAAACAACTAAAATACCTTTTAGTAAATAAAAATTTATAATAAAATTATAAAAAAAATTTAGATATAAAAAAAATTAAAATATATATAAAAAATTTTAAAAAAATTTAAAAATATATTAAAAATTTTTAAAAATATTAAAAAATATATTAACATTTTTAATATTTTTTAAAAAATAAACTGGCCACCGCCGCCAATGCTGGCGACGGTGGCCATTATAACCGCACCAGGTGGTTGTCTCCGACCACCTAATTTCAGGGGAGGCCAAATCATGCCTCCCCATTGGGTGAAGCTGACAAGATTTGGCTGTCTCCAGTTTTGGACGAGAATGTCAGATCTGACCTCCTTCGCAGAAAAACGTAGTAAAAAACAGTCGTTGAGACCAATACCGACCCTTTTCGATGGTCAAATCGGACCGCCTTGACCGAACAGGGACACCAGATCTGGGCTCGTCTGGAACCAAGTGGCCGAAGACGGCCACCTGATGCCGTTATCAACAGCCACCACCGCCGTATTTTTTTTAAATTTTAAAATTTTTTAATATATTTCAAAATTTTTTTAAAAATTTTATATTTATATAAAATTTATTTTATTATTTTATAAAATTTTAATCGTAAAATAACAAAATTACCCTTAAAATATTACTGTTTACAATTATATTTAATATTAAATTTGGTCAAAGTGTGAGAGACTGAGTTTTTGAAAACTTCGAGGTGGGACTTTGTCCTCGCCTCAAACTATGGGTGGGAATATGGTCTTTGGCCATAAAAAAAATTGATGAACCATGCTAATTTCCAAAGGTATGTGTTATATGGTAGAACCTTGACCCACAGAAAAACATCTCTGGATCAAAAATATAATATATTATTTCATATTTCTTTTGTATTGTTAATTTCTGATCTTTTATCATATCTTTTAAATATGATCAATTATAAAATTATTATTTAAATTTAAATATAATCACTAAATTTGTAACATATTTAAAAATGAAAAGAAAAAAAGAGAAACATAAAAAACCAGAGAGTCGTAAATGGTAAGTGTTAAATAATAAACCAAATTATATTAAAGAAAAACTTTCTACTTGCATAAGAATAAACGTAGAAATCCGTTAGACTAATGTTGGCTTTGCATTGTAAATCTACTATAAGAACTTAAGATTAATAAAAAGAGCAACAAACAAAACATGTGAGATATATAGATAGCGTCTCTTTCCGTACGAGAAGAAAAAGGAGAAAATTAATCAAATGCAACAAGATAAGAGAACCCACAAAAAATGACGTACTTCAAAGCATTTAAAGCCCATGATAACGATGGAACAGGACGGGAAATGAATGCCATTGCTCATAAGTCACAAGCAAAGCTATATTCCTCACTCAAAATTCGCCTTCAGCCGGCTCTTTTCACAATTTCACACCTCTCAATATTTGGCCATTTGCCTAACTTTCAGCTTCATTTTGACGCCCAGTTCATCCGCTGTTTCTATCAACTTTAAAACTTGTCTTCTGTTATTGACCTTTATAATGGGTGTTGTATATAAATCGACATGTAGGAGACGAGATTAGCAATATAAACAGTATATTTTGTATTAATTTATGTAGATTATGATATAAACAAATAATGGATACTTGGGTTGTATGTATTAAGGCTAGATTCAAATTTAATCAAACGTGAATATGTATATGTTTGTATTCGTTGTGAGTTCGATTCATATTCGAATTTGTATTCATCAAATCTTTTATAATGAAGTTTAGATTCAGATTTAGGTTTAAAAATTAAATTCACGTTCGATTCATATTCTTATTCACATTCAGTTAATATTTATACTTTATTAAAAATTATAATTGAAAAATTTTCAATTCAAATTTAGATTTGTATTCAAATTTGATTTGTATTGATAAATTTTTAAAACTATAGTTTATATTTATATTCGTATTTGGATTTGAGTAATTAACAAGTTGAATGACGATTTGCAACCCAAACTTGGATGAAACAATGATTTTCTACCTGTATGTAAAATTTATTAATCAGATTTGTTAAATTTTTATAAAGTTGGTGAAGAAATTAAAAAAAGGTTTTTCATTTTTACTAAAACTAAATAAGTTTGTCCCCTAAAAATTTATAAAATTTTTATCAATAATTGATTCATATATATATATATATATATATATAATCATTATTGTCACCAACCAATCGTTTATGGATGAGGAGACTTATCAAATCCTAAACGCATCTAAATTTGCTATTTTTATGTGTTTCTAGGTAAATTAAAAATAAAAATATTTAAAATAAAAATATAATTTATTTACGCTGTTAAAATTAGTTATGATAGAGAAAAACGTCAAACTCTTACATATGAATATCATTACAAGTGGGATTGGGTGTGTTGTGTGTGCTGTCTCGTATTGTGACACTTTGGTTTTCGCCTACTTTGTTGGCCGTGAGATGGTTATTATTATTGGCTACTTGCATGATTTCTCTTGATTACATTTTGAATTAAGGTCCTATTCAACACGTAGCATGCCAGCTCATCATCAACTGGAATCATAGTCAAGTCAATTAAAGAGGGTGACACAAGTAATAACCATTCAATTCAAATGATTGATACAAGATTTACTTTGATTAATCTGTCATACTTGAACCGACTCATAAATTTCTAGTTGAAATTATGACACCATTTTCCATCCCAAAGGATTTTTATTTTTTGGACCATTAGAACTTAAAGTTGCTTTAGTTTAGTTATTGGACTCGATGGGCATGACAAAAAGTTATGAACAAGTAAAATTCACGCATGTATCTAAGTCTGTCTTGGCCATGATACTATTTCTGTTAATTTTGCCACCTATTTCATTCTCCTATTGCACATCCTGATATACAAATACTCTCTAATTATGGCTATACGAATTTAATTTAAATTTGACTCAAATTATAAATAAACGAATATTGACTTTTAATACCAAGCCAACTCGAACCCTATGTGAAACATATTTTTTTTAACGTTTCTAATTCTGTAGACAGAGAGAAAAGTGAGAATTAGTATTCCTAATTTGTAACTCATCTGACATTAGCATTTTTGTTATTTAAGCACTAGTAATCAAAGCTCTATTTGTGCTTTCTATGGATCACTAGGAAAAAACATTTGGCATAAGAAGTGTGGTTTACGTACCGCGGATTAAGCTAGAGAAGTGTGGTTTCGTTTTCCTCTCCTACGCCACTCTTGCAGCATTCATCTTAAACATTTTCAAATTACTTCTGCACTTCACCATGTCAGGGTTGTTTGAGTGCATCAACTCTATCAGTAGGATCCATGCTCCGCCAGCAACCAACCATTTCTGCTTCCTTCCACTACAAGAATATAGAAATTGTGAAATCAAGTTCAAATCCAACGGCAAGATATTTGAGTTTTTTCTTTTATGTCAAATTTCCAATCATGTAAAGATTGATACTTTGTTCAATTCCCATGGGGTTTTCAGTACTGTGTGTAGCTTTCAAGTTCCTAAAGCAAAGCAATACTTGAATTGAAGGTTGCCATCAGGCTTTCTACATAATCTTTGGGATTTAGAGGGAACATTAATCTTATATTATTAATAAAAGCAAGTTATGTTTTTGTGACAGAAAGATTACAAAAGGAAGGGGAAGAGTTGGCAATTTACTGTGCCTATTATTTGTCTAAATGATAAAAGAATGCAAATTTTAGATCACCTCTACGAGACTCCCATGTTCTTTTTTTTTTTTTTTCTAATTGATTGCATTATGCTTACTCTATCACACTTAACACAGTAACACTTAATTGTTCAGCACATTCTACAGACTACTTGCCAAGTTTTTCGGTATCAGAGAAAAATATTTTATTGTGAAAATTACATTTATATATCTCCAATTTCTGCTGGCCTTGATATAGACATTAAACAGAAGAATTAGGAAACTGACCTCGTTAATGAAGAATTGAAGATGATAAAATTGTCTTTGATGCACACGATTTTCCATCAACAGAGGCCAACCAAATCTACAACAATCTCTCCAACCTATGTCAAGGTATTATATTCCCAACAGTGGATCAAATGTCAATCATATATAAACTTAAAAAAAAAAGCGTCATAATTAGACCATATCATGTGTGAAAATATTTAACAGAAGCCAATAAACTTCAAAACTTCTGTACCATTAAAAATATGATAATGACTCTCTTCTTTTCCTTTATTCAATAAATTCTCTTTATACCACTGAGATTAACCAAGAAAAGAAATTATACATTATCCATTCCGTCCTCAAAATTCAAATCCTAGGAGAAGATTCCAGTGCTTTTATCCAGTGCAACTGTCTACTTCTCTTGCCCAGGAGAGGTAGTTTCTTTTAGCTTTCATCTTTTTTAAAGATTTAGTTTGAATATTTTATGTTCCTACCTCTGACCCGACATGATGCTGGGTGCAGATTTATTCTGTCGAACATGATATAACAGATGTTCAGTCTCTCATGCCAGGACTAATTTTGGCTATTAGAAAGGCTGTAAATCTTAAGGTAATCAATCTCACAATATTTCAACTCTTTTTTCAAGCATTCTGCATTAGTCGGTCAAAAAAAAAAAAAAAAAAATCAAATTGCCTGTTTTACTTTGCTGAATCTGGCGTTTTACAGAAATTTTTGCAGGAACTCAAATTATTCAATCTTAACTATATCTTAGCATTAATTTGCTAGTCAATCACCATTGTCATGCAATCAGCAGAATCAGTTTATGGCAAAAGAAATTTTTTTGCAGGAACTTAGTGTTCTTCAATGTCTTCAGTTTACAATACCTCCTTCAAATTGATTCACTTGAAGATCCACATCATCCTGTAGACAGATAATAGAGCAAAGAAGCTCCAGTAAAGTGTGAGGGAAGTGCAAAGTCAATCATTTTCTTTCACCATGACATGTAGTTCATTAATATCATGAGGTTAATTGGTTGGAATTTAATATAAAAAACCAAAAACAATCACATGAGGTCTAGACGTTACAAAACAATTTACATATTCAATAAAATGGTATAAATGTGTCTGCCGATATTAATATATTCTATGTAGGTTCACTAGATTGTGAAGAACTCGTAGGATAAGCAGAAAAGCAGGAATCTGAAAACTTAGTGCTCCAAACCAGCATATACACCATCATCTTAGCAGTTGAATTTTGGTTCTATAATTTTACAAAAGCAAGCCATCACTTGAGCATAATATCATTCACTGGCAGTTCGATAATTTTAACATATACTTTATATTGAGATTCTGTTAGGATCCCACATCTTTTTAGCAACCACTTATTTTTCTTATTCCTTCAGAGAGCAATCATACGAGAAGAAACAAATTGAAAAAACTAGAAAAGCAACAACATAAAGTTGTGAACTACTCATAAGATGTTTAAATCGAAAAACTCAACCCGTAATTATAAATCGCATGCATAAAACCTGAGTTGGCACCGGTGTATATATAGAGAAAGTAAAGAATTGTAGAAAACTTCAAATATATTTGGTAAAATTAGAAATACATAGGAAGAAATACAGATACCATCTGCTAGAAGTTAGTAGGACAAAACCTTCAATCTTTCCCATCTCATTGGCAATAGGATTTGGAGCTTATATGAATGGTTGTATGAAGGGAGAACAAGTCTCCTTGAGAAGCATCATCCAAAATCCAGAATCTGCAAAATTGATCAAGATTTCATATGGCTGCAAACTACATAATTGAGAAACAATCAACTAATGTACTGAGAGAAAAAGCACCATTATTATGAGAAACTGGTGTGAATATGCAGAAAAGAGATATCCTGCTGAAAACATGCCATTTGATCAGAATAAGTCACTTATACGTTGCATAAAACCAAACAAAATTACAAACTTGCAGTGTTAATTAATTGGCTTAGCAAGATGGACACTCATATCTAAAAAAACACAAAGAAATTTAGAGTGTGAATGAGCCTTATCTGAGCAGAATGAAGCTGAGGTTCTAGGCTTTATCATTTTCCAAAAGAACAAATGCAACCAAAAATAAATGGATAGATAAATCATTTTATGAAAGGAATACTCTCAAAAAAATAAAGGGAGTTATAGCTAGTTTCGATAATAGGCCTTGGGTTAACAAGGATCACAGGCATGTCGTGTCTTTCCAACCTAGCTTCATCCAAGACATAAACCAAAATAACTTATACATAATTATCATGACTTCCCACATAATTATCAATATATCCATGGCTCTAAGATTGGGTAATAAGCTCCATGCACTCACTTTAAATTGAGTACAATTTTGTTAGACCTCCGATTGTGAAGGTCTATAAGAAGAACTGTAACGGCAAGAACAGGGGAGAATTGCACGCTGGTGAGGTGGAGAAGTTTTCATTGAAGCACAAACAGTGGTCCACGTGGGAAGGTGATAAAATATGGGTAGAAGAGGGGACCATGAGTATAAAAAGGAACTTGGAGGAGAAAAAGGGGAGAGTATTGTTTTCTGAAAATTCTAGGCAACTCTGACTAATTGAAGGGGAGGGCTAGCTCTTGAAAGCTAGACAATATTAGGGAGAGATTTCAGCCTCTCAAAAGCCGGAACTGGTAGTGTTTTAGATTTCAGCTTTATTGTTCTTTGTAAATTCAGTAACCTCCAATACATATTGAACTCTTTTCTTCATTTCCTTGTCAATTACTTGATTTCCATTGGTTGAGTAATTGGACTTCTATTGAGGTACCTAACAAATTCCCTCCATCCCTCCCTTTCTTGATAGGATGGAATCCTTTTGATTGATAAATCAACTAATTTTTTAATGTTAAGTTTTT
Source organism: Anacardium occidentale (assembly GCA_026122585.1). Classification (NCBI taxonomy): domain Eukaryota; kingdom Viridiplantae; phylum Streptophyta; class Magnoliopsida; order Sapindales; family Anacardiaceae; genus Anacardium; species Anacardium occidentale. The sequence continues at coordinate 737,933 of JAJEJH010000044.1, forward strand.
TTACCTCATACAGAGACAAAATTTATAATATCTCTGCATGTTGTAAGACGTTAATTTTAGGCTTTATATTTTAGTATATTCCTATTTATCACTGATGCGTGTCATTTAAAAGAAAAAGAATACTTCAATTGATAAGGTCACTAGTTTCTAGAGCAAAGGCCAACTTTACCAGCACTTTGAGGAAAATATAAGCTCTCCTTCAAACCAGAGAAGCAAAGCTTCTCAATTCGTCTCTCAAACCATTCAACTAGTTGAGTTTTCTGTACGCCATCTGGGGCTTTTCAATAGCCACATATGGATAACTCACCTCAAAATGATATCAACTGAAAATTTGCAACAATAAGCATTAAACTAAAGTTAATAATTAATATTATGAACAAAATGGAGCACCAGCATACCATATTCCATGATAAGTTACAAATGGAAATACCACAGAAATGGAGTTTTTATTGTGCAGTGGAACGTAGATACACCAAGCCATATCCTCATTCAAAGTATCTGAGATATTTTATGACATGGCAAAAATTTGCTCAATATTTTTAGGATAAGTATTATCTGATCAACTGGAGTAGCGCCCTGCATGATTTCCCACAACATTGTATCAATCGGCAACCGTCTAACTATAGTAGTCAACTAAACTTGAAAAGCGAAAGAATGGAAAACCACTAATTATTCTTCACTAGTTTCTACTCAATTGGTTGGGGATCAATTTTTTGATACAAATTAAAAATTGATCATACTACTATAATCAAAATTGGCTACAACAGCTAAACTCATTTATCAGTAATTTTAATGGCAATGTATCTTGAAACTCAGAATGTATCTGGTCTTTGGAACTCATTTCAGGTTGTAAAACCAACAAAATGAAAAGAAACAATATTAAAAATTTCAAATTCATGAAAAAGTTAAAAAAATTTCGAACATAAACAACAAAATGAAATTATATATACATAAATATGTAAATTACCTTCAGGAATTTACCAAGGTAAGGAAGTACGATCGAAAATGCAGCCAGAAAAAGACCTAGACCCTCGGATCTCTGCAAACAAAAGACAAAAAAAAAAAAAAGATAAATTCAAATTCAAATTCAAATTTAGCCAGCACGAAAAAACAGAGTTAGCTAACCGGCTGCACTGACGTGACTGAATTGGAGAATACGAAGTGAATCAAAATCAGAGCGAGCCGAAACCGTAGCCGACACATCTCGTTAGATACGACTCGTTGAATCCAGGTATACCTGTAACCAAACTGAAGCGTTCAATCTTAGAAAATAGCAATTGAAAAGAAAGTGTGTATGTAAGCATATACATTTTATGTGAGTTGCCGAACGTGAAGCGAAGAACGGAGAGATTGAGTTGTTGCTGGGGCTGTTGTGAATTGTCAAGGCAGGGGGAGATTGATGATATTGATTGACTTCTGGTTTTGGCGCGGGATTTGGTGGGAATTTTAAACTGAGTTAACGGGTTGAACAAGAGCATGCGAATTTTTTCTGTTCTCTCCGTTTGCAAGAGCATGTGAGAGGAAAGTGTGGAATTTAGTTGATTAAAGCATTACCGTAAGCGTAGAGCCACTCCATCAGGCGACATAGACTGTCGTAGCTTCATAAACTAGCTTACCGACCTCACTAAATAGAGTGGAACCACGCGACAGGCGGGAGGCGGCAGCACTGCCCGCCACGTGGGCCACCACGGGCATAAAAATGTGGACACCGCCCAAGTTTGGCAAGATTTAAAATTTTGTGCCCCATAGTGAGCCTCACGGGAAAACAAGTGTTTTTTTATATTAAAGTAATTAAATTTTTACATTTTTCCATCAAATATATTAAATTTTCATAATTTTTTATTATAATTATCAAATTAATCATTTTACTTTTAAAATAAAGCAAAATAAATAATTCTAACAGTATAGAAAAAATACTTAAAGTTTGTTATTTTTATAACATAATTTATAATAAAATTTGGAAAAATTGAGAGTTTAATCAATCAATAGATTAAAATAAAATTTAGTTCTTTTAAAAGAAAAGAAAATGGTGATATAGTTTGAATTTCAGATAAGTTTTTTTTTTTTTTTTTTTTTTCTAATTGGAAGATGAATATGACAAAATTTTAATAGTGTCCTGTGGTGTTCGGCCTTGTGTAATGGTGGTGGGGAAAGAGCCCAAATACAAGTGAGAGAGAAGAGCCCATACTGCGTTAAGTAAGAAAGTTCAATTAGGCAGCAATCCTACATCCACCCCTCCTTTCTATCTTATTAAAAATAAAGTCAAACTTTTAGTCAATTCACCCTATCGTAAGAGTGAAAAATGATCACATTTTTTTGAGATGATCACGTAGCATTTTTCTATTTAAATACTATCAAAAGAATTTAAAAAAAATATTGAAAAGATAAAAATACTCTTAAATTGAATAATATTTATTATCTAACTATTAAAAAATATTTTTAAAAAATGAATGTATATTAAAAATAAAATAAAAAATTTTAAAAATATATAAAAAATTAAAAATTAAAAATAAGAGTAACCACCACCATAGATGCTAACAACGATGATTATTAAAAAATAAATCAAATAACTGAAAGTGATTGAAAGAAACATTTTCAATCATTTTTTATCATTACTGATGATGGAAATGGCCAGAATAAAGGTCTGATTGTACTCGCCAAAAAAGATGATTATGAATCAAGTAACCATTTCTAACCAAGTGATTCACTTTTTAGTGGTCACCGACAACGGTAGTTGTTTTTATTTTTTTATTTTTTAAAATTTATATTTTATATTTTAATGTTTTTAATATTTAAATAATATTTTATATTTTTATAATAATTTTTTTATTTTTAATAAGAGCATTTTGGTTATTTTATTAAAGATGTTAACAAAATTAGATAGAGACTGTTTGATAAGTGAATATTTGCTTTTTAAAAGTTGATAGGTATTATTTTGTTTTTAAGTTAAACCTAGGGTAAAAATAAATCGTTTAACCTGATAATATTCATGAGGTTAATAAAAAAATTAACGATAATAGAATATTAATACAACAATTTAACCATATTATTTTAGGTTAAGCACAAGAAACTACATTCATTAATTTCATCAATTATAATATTTTTTATACCAATTTTGCCCTTGTTTATGTATATTATATTTTTACCCTTCACAATTCCTATGTAAATGCAACTCTGACACTAAAAAACACAAACCATATTTTCTCTTTAAAATTTTCCTACTTGAAGTTATAGAAAAAAGTTCGATTATCTAAGTATTTATGCAAATTTAAGTTAAAATTTAATTTATGTTGAAGTTTGATAGGTATTATTATATATAAGGGTGATATGAAATTTTGTCAATAAAAAGGTGTATTGATATTTTAGCATATAAAGACGATTTGCTTTTAGGCCCACTGCAAATACCTCCCACCTATCAATAGGAGTTATTGAGAAGTACCATACCAAGAGATCCACCTCTCGATCTACTGTAAGTAATATTGGCTAGGACTTTAGTCAATGACCTTTTGTTTTGTGGGGTTGGTATAAGGGGTTCATTTTAAAGTATAACACCCTAAGGTTAGAATGGTCTTTTTAGACCTTGAATCGGGGTTAGAAGACAGATTTTTCAGTTATGAATCAATTTCAGTGAGTTAGGAGGGTAGATCAGTCTTTTGGATGACTTTATATGCAGCTTGTGGAAGGAGTACGACCGTGCGTCTCTAGACACCCGTCTGTGCATCCCTTTCTCACCATGCACGCCCGTGTATCTAGCTATGTACGCCTGTGCATGCCTACTGATATATAAAGTCATATTTTTCCCTTCGCTAGTTTTAGTGAGTTTCTTATCTATTTTCCCTTTTTTCTTTCTCTTCAGTTAACCCTAATCAAATTGAGAGAAAGATTAGCCAGTTTTTAGTAGCCAATCCAGCCAAGTTTCAGTTAGAGATAGAAAGATTAAAGCCCTTAGCAGCTCTAGGTAAGTATCTTCTTACCTTCTTCCTGTTTCCAAAGTTTATGTTTCATTGGTTGGGTTGATTCAATTATAGCAGCATGTCTTCAGTTTAATAGCATGTCTTTATGTTATTAATGATGATAGAGATGTGAAATTTGAAGGTAGAAACATGTTTGGTTCCCTTGATATATATATGTGTGTGTTTAAGGGTTTAGAGAGATTTTAGTATGATTTGGCTGTGAATGATAGGGGATATGTGTTAATAGCAGTGTATGTTGCATGTATGCATGTTATAGTATGTTTAATTGAAGTTTGGTAGAGATTTGAGTTAAGATTGGTGGTGATCTTGCATGTTTAAGCCATGGTCACCGAAACAGAGCCGGATGCATGCCCATGCATTCATGTATGTTGTGCGCTTGAGGGTCACGACCATGCTTTAGTAGAATTCAAGGATCAAGTAGAATTTCCAAAATCTTACATGATTGGGTTGCACGACTGGCACACAACCCGTGCAAGCTTATGCACGCCTGTGCGTCCGATGGTGCACGCCCGTACGCCTAGTGAAAATGAGAAACTTTCTTCCTGTTTAGTAGAATTTCAGTATTAAAGGAACATGTCACATATTCTAAGTAATATAAGGGAAGAAATATCAGATTATGAATCATAATAAGTCTAAAGAAGAAAGAGACATAGAAAATTATACGAGAACCTCCAAAGTCATATTTTCCTAGTATTAATTGAGAAGAATTTAATAGTAATGCTGAAACAGCTTGAATAGCAAAACATGATCAGAAAACAGATGAAAACAAGAAAACAATGACAAATATAGTACATATATATATATATATATATATATATATACAGAAACATAAATCGAAACAGTATAGAAATAAACAGAAACAGAACTCGCAACAGTTATGAAATATAACAAAGGAAATTGACGGAAACAGTGACAGAATACACATAACTTATTAATAAGCTTAATAAGTTACCGAAACAGTATATCAGTAAGAATATATTGAACAGATCCATAACAGATGTACATCTAAACAGAAAGTAATCAGAATAAGAGGAATGATAACTTGTCATGCATGATATGCATTACATGACATGACATGACATGTTATACAGTATTTTTAGAAAATGAATCCAAGGATCCAATTACATGTTTTTGGTAAAAAAACAAGATGATTCGGATATTGATTTTATGGGTGAATACGAGGGGCCACCTGTGAGTTTCAGCACACCCTTATAGGAACCAGCATCAGGGTCTATATGATTATACTAGCCATTATATATCGGCATATGCTGGTGTGCTCAGTTAACAGCTTAGGATGATATGATTAGTATATAACGCGATACACTTAGTTTTAGTTATCAGATCAGCTTTCAGTTTAGATTTAGTGGAAACACGTGTGTAGATAGTTTCTAGCACATGTTTGCATAAGAAACTCACATGGTCAAGGTGTCGAATCCATATATTCATCAGTCTGTGCAGTATAGTTTTCATATATGATTTCAGATACAGATTTTCAGTATTTCAATAGTTTTTATATAAGCTTTTCAGATAATTTAGGATCTTTTGATCAATAGTAGTATTTTAGTAAATAGTTTTCAAACGCATGATTTCTGTAAACAGGCTAATACCTAGATATGATTTCAGCATATTTCATGACATGTCATTTCCACATGACATACACAGTAAAACATGATCCAGTTTATAATTAATCAGTAAGAAACAATAAAGCAGTAAACATTTAGAATACATGAGAATCATATGACAATACATGACAGAAGAACAGGTAGAACAGAGAAATTATCAGATAATCTGATAACCAGTAATACAGACAGAATATGAAATACCAAAAAGAAAAGTTTGTATAAAATATTATATATATGTAATAAAAAGAACAGGTTTACAGAATAAACCTATGACAGAACAGTAAAAGAGAAAAAATAATAAATATCAGATAAAGAACTCAGTGAGTTAGCAATATTGCTCAAAATTTCTCTTTATTTTGGGTTGTTTACGTATACTCATATACGTATTTACGACACAACATGAGACAATATCTGAACAGTAAGTTAACTAAAGATGAATATTCTATCAGATCAGAATGAATTTAGTTGAGGTTATTAGATAAACAGTCGGACTAGCTATAGACAAAGTAGAGTCTATTAAGCTAGTAATCAAATTGGTAATGAAATAGAAACAACATAAGAAAGCATTAAAGAAAGAAAATAAAGAATAAGATAAGAGAAGAAGCTATTAGGCTATCAGAGAACTTAGTTAAGTTCATCAGCTTAGTAGCTAGCTAGAGATGTATCAATTTGGAGCCTACCTAAGGGTAGAGGTAAGAGATGCTTACTGAGTGACTTGTCACTCATCCCCCTCAGTTTCCTTTCTTACAGGTTGGTGTTTTAGGGAGCTGAGCTTGGAGCGCAAGATGGCTGGAGAGTGCGATACAGCTCGAGCGGTTTTTCACTCGATATTTTCAGTTATACATATGAATGTATATATGTATTTAGTTTCCAACAGATAACATGTTGGCTCACATGCTTATGTTGTTCATGCATACGAGATGTACAATATCAATTATGTTTTTAGATACTAATTATTAATAATAAAATATGAGTTTTATTCAGGATACTGTACAATGGGGTTTTTGCATTCCACCACATTTGTTTATAAACTTCCACACTGCATATGTTTTCATTATAGCTTTTGTGTAAGGTTTCTCGTTAGATGTGACTGATAATGATTTGTAGGCAGTAAATATAATATAATTTCTTATATAATAAATAAACACTAGTAGTACAGTGACATCTAGTAAGGGGTCTTATATAAAGGATCACTCTTTACATTATTTCATCTGTGATAAAAATATTATTTATTAATTACACCAGTACAAATAATAAAATGACATTAACTAAATCATACATATCATGTTCTAGCCAGATATACAACCGCTGCATCCTATTGAGACATGAGGTCCATAATACTCAATAGAAGGGACTATGATGCAACATCCCCCTTGGACACATATGTTTATAAATTGTCCCATTCCTAGTCATCCCCCTTAATATCACATTGTCGTTATAACATTACTATAATATTAGTTGACTATGTATCCATCTGAAATGTTATACCACATTCAACAATTAGTAAACAAATCAACACTATTGTTAGGCATGGTGTCATTAAAGCCTTTAAAGAAAGTGTCTCCAAAAGTGCCTTCAATACAGTTACTTCGAGGTTGTCAATCTTCTAGTGTATAAACAAGACACATACATAAGGAATATAGATTAAATAAACTAAAAATTTACTACAACGATGTATTTGCTTACCTGCTTAACCAAGCTCCTAAATCTTATGACCTCTTTTATAACTAGTTCCCTAACAAACCCTTGATCTGTCTAGACACCCTACACTACAATAAAAAAATTAATAAATAGTTTAAAAATTGCATTGCCAATGGATCTTAAGCACGGGTCAAGTGAATTGGTCCCTTTGGCGTTACAACCATCCCCTAGAAGACCTTCAATAGGGCTTCCCACATGATATGAACCTTGAGAACAAAACTAGGTGTTATTCATTTCATAAACATAAATAATATGAAAACATTGTAAATCTATCAATGTCATACCTCTATACGCGCCTTCATGCAATTGACATGACTTTTGATATAGGGTAACTACTTTGAAAATCGTGAATTTATAACCATCAATTACTCCATGAGATGTTCAAAGTTGACAACAATGAATGCCCCATGTCCATTGAAAATAGAGTCGACATCCTCTTATCTTGGGATGTCCTTGATCCTCTATCTCAAGTCTCATTGAGATGTAAATCCTATCAACCCATTGCTCCAATGTATCCAATATCTCACATATCCATAACTAAAAATAACAATTAGACAAATGTGTTATAAATAATAAATGAAAATTCTTAATATTATTTTCTTCAATACAATTTATTAACCTAGAACACCAATATAACATAATGGCATACTTGGTATGTTGGGGGTCCTACCCATATGGGATATGCTCTTTCTTTAATTAGCTCATCCAATCTCTTATCGACTAGTAAGTTATAAATAAGCTAAAACATTTCCTTCTGAATGACTTTTTTACAATCCATATAAAGTAGCCTAAAGTAAAGATAGTACGAGAGCCTTATATATATTGCTTCAAGGTCATTCTCATCCCAGGTAGTCTCCTTTAATATGTGTTAGAGATCCATGTATATGATTAATCTTATACCCCTAAAGTATGTCTTCCAAATTTGGCGCCCCATATTGCAATAGTTGAGGTTTCAAATATGGTAATTTTTGCTAAAAAAATATTATTTTTATTATTCTTATGATTTAAAAATATGGTAAAAATGTTATAGATATTGTATGATGAAGTTTGGTTAAGAGATACACGAAATCATAGGTTGTTTGGCCGATATAAGTCGGAGTTGAATGTGATGTACTACTGTACATTCAACAAATGCACGCCCATGTAGACATGTTTAACAATGTCACGCCCGTGTGCACATGTGTATGGTTGTATAAAAGTGTTAATTTTTTTTTTTTTTGTTGAACCTTAAATACTAAATGGTAAATAACCTAGAGGGGGGTGAATAGGTTATTTTGAAATCTTTTGTAATTTTAAAACTTTTTCCTATTCTATCAACTCAAACATATATATTATTGCAAAACATAATCAAAAAAATAAACAATATTAACACAAATTAAAGAGAGTAAGGGAAAGAAATTGCTCAGTCAATTTTAAAGTGGTTTGGAGCTTTGACCACAAGCCTCCTACGTCTACTTCTTCAAGCAAATCCTTTTGAAGTTTTCACTAGTTGAATCGAGATTGCACCCACAATAGAGTTTTAATTCAAGGGAATTTTGCCCTTAACACTAATTATACGGGATTGCGCCCAATGAGTTTGTAAGTAAGATACATAAATGATATTGTCTCTTTAAGGTTGATTAACAACTTTACACAAATAAAATTTCCTCAAGAATATGAATGAGAGGAATGAAAGATGAAGTTTATGAATAAGAGAAAATTAAATTTTTGTTATATGCACCAGCTCTCCAACCTTTCTCACTTCAAAGAGTCTCCAATTTATAGATCAAAACTTACTGAAAATAGTAGGAATCCGTTGGAGAAGAAATAGATTCGTTGCAACAACTAAAGCTGAAATCTTGCTCTTATGTACGACGTGACCTCGTTATTTAATGCCTTGAGCTGTTCTCCTAATAGTAAAATTTTTCTTGGCGCTAGCAAGTGTACGGGCATGACCATATTATTCATAGGCGTGACTTCCTGTCCCTTTATCTTTTAGAATCAAGTATGGAGTCATGCATGACATCCTGTATGAGGATATGTATGCTCAATATTTTACCTATGCACGGGCGTACAGGTTCCTTGACTTTGAAACTTTGACCTTGCATAGGCGGAGCTGATCGTGACTTAGATGGCATGACTCTTTCCTTTCTATGTACGGGCATGAATTTTCAACCATCACGGGCATACATGATAGTTGACTCCTTTTGACTCATGCACGGGGCACATTCACGAGACTTTTATGCTCGTGACTGACATAGAATTGGTATGTCACGGGCGTACATTTAGTATGTATGGGCATAAATAGCCAATCATTTTTTTACAGATTCAAGCACGAGCAGCATCATGTTGGCGTGAAAAAGCATGTACGAGACCAAAATGAAGTACATACAGGTGTACATATTAGTATCATGATTGTACATATTACCTGCAAAACATGAACATAGTTTTGTCCTATTTTAGTCATGATTTCAAACATGTCAGAGACATCTTAGTCAACTTAATATCATTTTTTGTTATCATCAAAACTCTAGGGGTTTAACAATCTTCCCCTTTTTTATTGATAACAAAAAAATATGTTAAAATGTTTCATAATTCAAATTTAAAATGAGACATAATTCAAATTAATTTGCACTTTTTATCCCCCTTTCAAATTATCTTAAACTCCCCATCTCTTTCACACTTTACTACCTTTTCTTGTTCAATTTTGCAAAATTTATTTAAAGTTGAAATCACATTTTATTTTTCTACTTTTTCTCCCCCTTTTTGTCATAAATCAAAAAATTTTAGCATAATTCCATTTGTTTTTCGAATATTGCCCAGTTACAATAAAAAGCCATAATCACTCCATGTATATATTCATTTGTCCACCAACTCCAAATATCACAAATAACAATATATATTCAATCGCAAAACACAACATATATTCATGGCATCAAAGCATTAAAAAATATTCAAAAGAGATAAAAAAAAATTCAACGATTCTCATCAAAACAGAATCATTTATCAAAACACAAAGATCATTTAGCTATATATTCAAAGATTAATCCTAAATGTGAAAATTAGAAAGATGACTATGCCTCAAATGAAAAAACGTCAGGTTAATGAAAATTTTGGACACAATGCATGATAGAAAAAACATGTATTCAAAAATTATGTTATTAAGCATCGTTGAATTTTTTTTTTAATCTCTTTTGAATGTTTTTGAATGCTTTGATGCCATGAATATATGTTGTGTTTTGCGGTTGAATGTATATTGCCATTTGTGGTATTTGGAGTTGGTGGACAGATGAATATATGTATGGAGTGATTATGACTCTTTATTGTAACTGGGCAACATTCGAAAAACAAATGGAATTATGCCAAAAATTTTTGATTTATGACAAAAAGGGGGAGAAAGAGTAGAAAAATAAAATATGATTTCAACTTTAAATAATTTTTGCAAAATTGAACAAGTAAAGGGGAGTAAAGTGTAAAAGAGAGAGGGAGTTTAAGCTAATTTGAAAGAGGGAGGAAAAATGCAAATTAATTTGAATTATGCCTTATTTTAAATTTGAATTATGACACATTTTAACATTTTTTTTGTTATCATCAAAACTCTAGGGGTTCAACATTGTCGTATGGTGGCATAATTGTGAATTAGTGAGTCACGATCGTGAAGTGAGTTATTTTACACGTGTGTAGAATTTAGGGTCATGATCATGCATTTGGAGTATGCACAGTTGTGCGTAGCATACTATATTAAGATAAAATGGAAATTAAATTAAAAATTAATTTAGAAAATTAGTGAAATTAAGAGTTAAGCATTCAAGTGTATAACTAGCATTTGCATTCCATGGCATGCAAAGAAAATACGAATTTTCAACATAAGAGAAAAATTTTACATAATTCTCATGCTATAATATTTTCTAAGAAAATATGATGCTTGAGACATCTTTTAAGGGTAAATACGAGATAACACCTATGGACCTATGGGTTTGAGCCTCCATTAAAAAATGGGGTTAATGTCTATTAGTATAAGACATTGTATTCGCTAGGAAAAGGTGTTTTACTCGTTAGCAAAATTGAGTACCAGTATATGCATTATGATAAGCAATGTTTATGTTTTGAACTCATGAGATCGACGTGTTAAATCCTTGTGTTTATTAGTCTAATTAGCATATGATATTTTTATGAACAATTATGATAAGTATGTTTTATGATAACTTTATGATATGCCAAGTTTAATGACAAGTAAGTTTTTATGAAAGGCAAATTTTATGATATGCATGCCTTTGGGCTAAGACATAGTTTTTAGCATGGTTTTAACATGACACCTATGTCATATCATGCATAGCAATCATGTTAAAAATTAAGATAAGTAATAAAACTTAATGAAAGAAATATATTATAGTACTATATGTGATCAAGGTTAAGGATTCTAGAAGCTAAGGTTAAAAATTTTGCTTATTGAATGACTTGTCACTTATTCTAATCCCTTCTTCTTGTAGATTTTAGTACTTGGTGAGTGGTTATGCATAATGTTATGCTAGTAGAGGGACCAATATATAATTATGAGTTCTATGGACTTCATGTAAATATGGTTTTATGTTCATGAATGAAACAAGAAATGAATAGATACAATGTTATGTTAGTTTTAAAAGTATAATAGTTTTTGATGTTAAAGTTTTAATTAAAAAGGTAATTTTAGAAATATGTTATGTTATAATTTAAGACTTCACATTAGTTTTCATGTATAAGTAGTAATAATAGTTTTTCAATATGATATACTAAGTCGGGTTATGACTTGGAGACTTGATATATATTTTTTTTTTGTGTCAGTTTTTGAGCATTTTTAGACCAGGATATTACATACATCGATAGGAATGTAGTATCACATCCCATTCCATCAATTAAATCACAATCTTGTGATCAAGGTGAACTTACAGGGATTAAATCACACCTCTATGCCATTTAAGTAGGAAGTAAACTTGATTGATAGGGATTGTTAGTCCTAATAACTCATATAACATGAATGAGTACATTAAAACTACGCTGAATTGAGGATCATAAAGCTTGAGGAAGTGACTTAAACATATCTGCTTGAATACCATCAATTGTCTCTCAGATGACATCTTGAGAGTCCTATGAATTATGATTTATGCCTAAAATTGGTGCTTTAGTACATTTCTCAATGTCCTTTATGAGGCCTCTAATCTTTGTTTTTTATTGGTTTTTTTGTGCCTATATTTGCAAAAAAACAAACAAATCATTATTTTAGTTTTCAAAATATATGTTCATCTTTTACAAACCAAAACTTTAAAAACAATGCTTAAAGTAATGCCCTTACATGAAAAATATCATAAAACCCTTCAAACACAAAAAATTACAAAAAAAAAAAAACTCCATCATGCATACTCTTGATGTGCATCTCATTTAGTAAGATAAAACACATGTACATACCTTACGCATGTTAGGCACACCATATGCCCCCCTCCCTCTCTAATATTCTCAAAACTAACAAAATGTTCTCTTTAAGTTTTGAAAACTAACAACTATAACCCTGTCCCCAAAATTCAATAGTATGCATGATTCGCGCATAGTACACATATCATGCATACTCACGAAGAAACACATGTAGTGGTGGGGTAGCATGTTTTCAACCATTTTCAAATGCCAAATCGATCCTAACATCTTCTTTACCTAATCTAATGCTTGTGCAATAAGAAATGTCAACCAAAATCATCAAGCAATCAAGTTTACAAGTGAAAAAAATTTCAAATTTCTATAACACAAAAAACGCACAAGATTATCACCAAAATCAATTAAATCTCTATTATAATATACTTAGAATTAATGTACTAACCTTTTTTTGTCATTTTTGCAATCAGATTTTGTCAAAAAAAAAAAAAAACACCGAAAAATTCATTGGCTTTCACCAAAATGCTAAGACAAATATGTTCATGTGGATTGCACAAGTATTCATATCTATATATGAAAGGCAATTTTGTCATTTCTAAATATGCATGTTACATGCATTACGTGTGTCGTCTACGCACGATATAGTTTATAATTGTTGATCTAATAATTATATGTGATACGCATATCAAGCATAATTGAGTACACACAGATTTTTGACTAAAATCGTAGTAGAATCATAAAAGCGAAAAAGTTTTGGATTAAATTGGTTTTTTTAATTAAAAATTGGATATTTAAATTAAGGCCAAAGGACATATTCCTACCGCTCAAGGTTTCCCTTAAAGACAAAATTTCATCCATTGACTTTTTAAAACACAAATATTCACTCATTAATCAAAATCAACAGTTAAATTTAAAAATCAATAGTTAAATATTAATAGTTAGAAGATTATTTATATCTTTTTAATAAATAATAAAATAAATAAAATAAAAATATATAAATAATATTAAAATATTATAAAAATAAATTAAGAAATATTTAAAAAATTAAAAAATATATTAAAAATTATAACCAAGTGGCTAAAAACGACCACTTGATTCATATGATGATCAGATCTGATTGTCCCATTTGATGGAGACAGTTATATCGATCGCCTCTTTTTTTAGTAGAAACAACTATATATCAACCATAACTAGAAATAATAAAAAAAAGACTAGTCTTGACCCCGTTGATCATTTTTTACTATAATTGATAGCGAAGACGATTAAATTTAGTTACACTGAGAATCAAGTAGTCGTTTTTGGCTATCTGGTTTATTTTTCAATGATTTAATTTTTTTTTATATTTTATGTATTTTGCATAAATTTTTATATTTGAATATTAATTTATATTTTTATTATAATTTTTTTATTTTTTAATAAAAATTTTTAATTATTTTATCCAAAAAAAAAAAAAAGAAAGATGAAACATAGTTAATGAATGGGTAATTGAATTTTAGAAAGTTGAAAAATAAATTTTTATTTAAAAAAAAAACCTTGGGTGTAAATGAATTCATTGATCTTTTTCAATCTTAATAAACAGATTTTATTATTTCAATAAATATAATATGAAAATAGTCTTTTAGCCATTATATGCTCCATGAAAAATAAAATGTTTAAAAAGGCAACAACTTATTCCCACCCAAGGTTTCCTAAAGTGACAAATTCACATTTTAAAATTTTTAAAAAATTAAATATCTATTTATCAACCAAATTCAATTATTAAATTTAATATTTTACCATTAAATTTAACTAGTCAGAAGATTGTTTTTATTTTTTTGAATAAAACTTTAAAAAACCATAAAATTAATTTTATAAAAATAATAATAAATAAAATAATAGTAATATAATATTAAAATAATAATAAAAATTAATAAAAAATAAAATAAAAATTTTTTAAATATAAAAATTTAAAAAAGGCAGTCACCACTATTAATAACCTAACTAGGTGGCTGAAAAAGATTACCTGAGATGACAAAATTTAACTGTTAAAGATCTAGCAGAGACAACCATATCTTATTACGTCTGCCATCTAAAATAGCTGAAAACAGTTGGTTTCAAGTATGTTAGCAATTTTTAGCCTTTTTCAATGGTGGAAAAAAAATCGGATCTGACTGTCAATAAAACCAATTGATTATTTTTAGTCACCTGATTAGGTTAATAGCAGCTACCACCACTGAGAATTTTTTAAAATCTTTATTTTATTTTGATATTTTTAAATAATTTTAATTATTATTTTAATATTAAATTTTATTCTAATATTATTTTATATTAAATTTTATTTTAATATATATTATTTTTTTTATAGATAGTATTTTGGTCTATTCAAAGAAAAATATTAAAAAAGTTAGAAGAGAGGGGGTATTTGGCTTTTTAAAACTTCTTGGGTGGCACTGATAGTTAAGGAAACCTTGGGTGAAAACCGGTATTTAGCCTTCTAAAAAAGATGCTCAGTTGGCCCATTGTAGATGGCTAATTATTTAAAGCAATTGTACAATCGAAATTCCAAGTGCACGGAATCGAGATTGTTAGATCAAAATGATTGGTGCGAAGAAGAGCATCAAGTCAAACGTAAGTAGTGGCGCAATTATTATAAAATACTAATTATCGCTTACATTTTAAATATTTTATATATACATTTAGAACTTCAATAATTGAGCCTCATATAATTAAAACCTTATATTCTCGTGCCTCCAATCAAACATCACTTTCTCTTCCCTTATCTAACAGTCACGTAGCTCGATCACTGCTCTCTCAATTTAAAAAATAACAATTACTGATTAAAAAAATACAAAGGAAAACAGTATATGACAGAAAATTACAAAATTGCAAGGTTTCTGTTCTAATATTACACTGGCAAGCAGCTCACACGAGCGCTTCTGTCTATTCTAACGTGTGCTTCACACGTGGCAATACGAGCATCTGTCCCTGTCCTTGAACCCTATTTAGTGAATTCGAAGACATAATCATATAAATAAACCTATTATTTGAAACGTGTCATGCTCTTATTAAACAACAGCTTAGTAGGTGTGACATACCAGATACTCTCTCATGATACCTATCTAGGCAATCTATAAATCAACGAATCAAATCACGCCACGTGAATATCAAACTAAGCGTCGCCACCGTAAGATCAAACACCGACTACCTTATGCAATTCATTTTACGCCACGTGCCCAAAGTGTCACTGAATATTGCCGGTTACATAGGAGTGCAGTCGGTCACTCCCTCTCTGCAATTCCCGCTAGGTATATAAGCACTCCGCGAATACACTCTATAAATCTTCAATTTCTAAATTAAGCGAGCAAAAAATAACGTTTGCTTTTTCCAGCTCTGGATTTTCAGGTTAGCGTTTTCTTTTGTTGATTTGTTTATATGTATATATATATAAATATATATTGGATTATAAAATTTGATTAATTTTATGCAATAGAGTTCGTTGTTTTGTACGTTGGTAGATCTCATGACCTGTAAAGTTAAGCTTCCTTTCGAAATTAGTGTTTGAAACTTTTATTGCTTTGTTGTTACTTGATCTCCTTGTTTAAGAATTCAATTAAGGTTAATCGGTTAATTTACCGACTTTGAAGGCTTTTCTTTATTGTATCCGATTTGAGCTTGATCACAGTTGGTGGTTCTCAACAGTTGTGATTGGTTCGGCGTTAAATTTCAGTAGGAGTTTAATTTCGTAACTTCCAGGATTAATTTACTAATACACTTTCTTTTTTTTTAATCTTAGTCTGTATCGGTTGTATTCCATTGGCTAGCTGAGTAGAAATTAGGGCTTTGGGTGTAGTATGAAAAGTTCACTGTTTTGTTTATTAAGGATTAATTTGGGAAATATTTTTGTCTCTTCAAAGTTCTTAGTTTTGTTTAGTTTATCTGGGTGAGATGCTGTCAAATTTTGTAATTTTGTTTTTGGTTTGACTTATTTTATTCTATTGCTAATTTTTCTGTTTGCCTCTTCTATTTAACATTGTTTAGATCCCTGCAACAAATTTTTCGAAAGCTCAAAGATATCATAAACATTACACTTTATTTGGTCACGCAAGAGGTTGTAGATTTGTTGTAACGTTGAGTTAGTTGATGACAGTAGTGAATCAGGGGTTCAGATTTTGCTTCTCATTAGTTGGTGAAGTGGAAAAACTTAAATAATTCTGTTGTAACTTTGATCTGTTTTTTCGGCTTTTTTCTTTTATTTGCATGGTTTTCGTAATTTTATATGATATTGAGGGAGTTGAGGAACAAAATTATTATTGAAAGTAATAGTCAGGCCTGGCTCTGGAGAGCTATTTTGACTCTAGCCACCGTGAGGTGGTGCCCCCTGTGGCACCATCTCGGGTGGCTGGAGGGTTGACCCAGTCTTCCTCAAGTTCCGGAATTTTCTTCCAAGGAGATGGGCAGTCCCAGGCTGTAGTTAACTCTCACTTGAGCTCATCATATGGGAACTTATCTAATTCAATTCCTGGGACCGGACATCCCAATCTGGGTGTGGTTTCTGGGGATATGAATAATGCGCTATTGAACAGTGTGGCAAATTCAGGACCAAGTGTTGGGGCAAGTTCTTTGGTCACAGATGCAAACTCAGCTCTTTCAGGAGGCCCCCATTTGCAGAGAAGTGCGAGCATCAATGCAGAATCCTATACGCGCTTGCCTGCATCACCTATGTCGTTTTCGTCTAATAATATTAGCATTTCGGGTTCATCAGTTGTTGACGGGTCCTCTGTAGTGCAGCAGGGCTCTCATCCAGACCCAAGTGCCCAGCAAATGCATCAGAGTCAGCTGCAAGGGACATCAAGTGCTACATCCTTGCCCACATTACAAACTGGCCAAGTTTGTCTTCCCATGGGTCCTCGAGCACCTGGATCATTATTTCAGGAGCCTAATAATCTATCCCAGGTGCAGAAGAAACCACGATTGGATATCAAACAGGAGGACAATCTGCAGCAGCAGGTGTTTCAACAGCTGCTGCAGAGACAGGACTCCATGCAATTACAAGGTCGTAACCAGCAGTTTCAGGCATTGCTGCAGCAGCAGCAGAGTCTGAGGCAGCAGCAGCAGCAGATTCTACAATCCATGCCGCCATTACAAAGGGTCCAGTTGCAGCAGCAGCAGCAACAGATGCAGTATAGGCAGCAAATGCTGCAACAGGGAATGCAATCCTTAAATGCAATAAAGCGCCCTTGTGATAGTGGTGTATGTGCTCGTCGGCTAATGCAATACTTATATCATCAGCGACAACGGCCTTCTGTAAGTTCACTAATTAGTTGATTGCATGTGGTACCAACCATCAATATAAACATTTTTTTTTTATTATTTAACACTCCATGCAATATATTGCAAATATTACTTTCATGCAACTTCTCATACTATTGAGTTAATATGTCATTTGTGCCCAGGCTTTTTCTAATAATATAAAGTTTGTCTTGCAATATACTTAAATTTCTGAAGCTCATTTGTTTTTCATCAATCTTGATAGGAAAACAGTATTGCGTACTGGAGGAAGTTTGTGATGGAGTACTATTCACCTCGTGCAAAGAAAAGGTGGTGCTTGTCATTATATGATAATGTTGGGCATCAGACACTTGGTGTCTTCCCGCAAGCAGCTATGGTCAGTTTTTGTGATATTTCTGATTTAGGAACCTTAAGTTTTTTGCTATGCTTTTTTAAAGTTAATAAGTGAAAATTTCTTGTAATATGTATTGATTTCCCATTACTCTATGATGATCTCTGGAGAAAGCTTAAATCACCAAGGAGTAGAAAATAGAAAAAATAAAAAATGCAGTAATTTCATATTGAGTTGATAGTTATTCGTCTGAACATATCCCTTTATTATTATTATTATTATTATTATGATGTTATATCTTATGTTGGTGTTTTATTTTCTTTTCCAGGATGCATGGAAGTGTGACATATGTGGATCAAAATCTGGGAGGGGATCTGGTAAGTGATTTCAGAAGTTTTACAGGCTCTACTTGGAGTCTTTTACTCTTAAAGTAGGATCATGGTAATGCTTTTACATAAAAACTCAGCCTTGAATCTTGGTCAAGCTGAATCTGCAAACAATTGTATTACAAAGATATAAAAGGTTTTACTAATTTCGTATGAGTCAGATAATTCTCAAACTTAGCTGATTATCTCTTTCTTAATGATCTAGTTGTAAATCATTGTTGAATCTTCTTATCTATTCACCACTAGAATTGAAGAGAAACTGCCCACGTATATTGTACCCTGACATGTGTTTTGCATGGTAAACTCTTCTTATTAGTTGTAACAAAGGAGTTAGGTTGCAAATATTAATGTTCAATACAAAACTTTCTTATTCTGTTTGTTAATTTCTGTGTTATGATATGTTGATTCAAACGAGACCTAACTATAATTTCTATGGCGCTTGCTTGCAGAGGCAACTTTTGAAGTGCTACCTAGGCTGAATGAAATCAAATTTGGCAGTGGGGTCATTGATGAGCTTATGTTTTTGGACTTGCCACGTGAATGCCGATTTCCTTCTGGAATAATGATGTTGGAGTATGGAAAAGCTGTTCAAGAGAGTGTGTATGAGCAGCTTCGTGTTGTTCGTGAGGGTCAGCTTCGTATTATATTCACCCATGACCTAAAGGTAAAAAGGCAAAAAGATGCTGTTTCACTTTTAGAATTATTGGCTTATGTGGACTGACTAACCTGTGGGGACCTGCTTTTTCTAGATATTGTCATGGGAATTTTGTGCTCGTCGGCATGAAGAACTTCTTCCTCGAAGACTGGTTGCACCACAGGTATAGAATTTTCATACCTTGTTATCTATTTTTTTTTATTTAGTTTATCTTGAGTCTCTATGATGTATTAATGCATAAACAACTAAACATTTTGATCTTGCTGTTAATATTTTATTCTTTGCTGCTTCCCCTCCCCTCCTGTTGAAAAAGCTGGGGAAACTGTTAGATGGATGGAATATGTACCTGTAAACTATATGGAATTTGCCACTGAAAAAGTTTAAACATGGTGTAGGAGTGCTAACTTGTAACTTCACCGGGATTAAAAAATATCCCAATCATCCATAGAAACAAATGATCTGGGTTTCCAAGGTGATGGCCAAAAAGGAATTGGGGAATCAGAAATTGTTTTTTTAATATATATTTTGCTTCTTAAATTTTATGGTAAAAAAAGCTCATACTTTGTGATGTGGGATTCAAGTGTCATGCCTTGCATTGTGGATCCTAACAATTTCCAAGGTGACGGCCAAAAGGAATTGGGGAATCAGACGTTTTTTATGTAAATATTTTCAGGATTAATAGAAATCTGGTGTAACAAAATGATGTTCTCCTTTGTTTTGGAAAGAAGTTCTCATTGTTTTGATTAAAGGAACTCCCAATATATGGGCTTTATCCAGTGACTTATATTCAGGCAATTGTGGGCACTGGGGAAAATATGAGTCAAGGGAATTAAAATAAAAAAGAGAGGAGAAGAAAAGAAAAGAGGAAATGCAAGTAGAAAGAACGAAACAGCATCTTCTGTTGTTTCTCAATTTGGAGTCTGGAAACTGACATGAGCAGGTCAGTGGCAGTTGAGAAACTTGAGGAGGATATGTCTCAATTCGATTGGCAGGCAGTTCTTGTATGTTAATGCTAAATAACAAGTATGTTAAACTGAGAAAGTCCTCATTTATCCTATGTCTTTGCCATGTTTTGCTTCTTTTATTTCATTTAAGTTGGTGCTCATATTTTAAAGGTTGGCCTTTGAGATTCTTGGTCCTGTGATTGAAAACCAGCAGAAGTGACTTTCTACATGGGACAAACATGTTAGGACAGAAAGTCTTCTAAGTAAGAAATTGGGGTAGGGGTGGGGGGTTGTATATATAATTTTTCCCCTGAAATGGGAGTGTTCTCATTCCAATGAATTCTTACTTCAATATCACATTTATTTCTGGGGCAATAGCAATTTTTTTCTTTCGGTTTTCTCTAACATGTAAGTTTCTGCCTTGAATATGTGGTCTATTTTTTTTTTTTTATTCTTTTGTCTATAAGTACAATCTCTTGTCTTGCTGAATGTGTCTAACTTTGGACAGTCTTCTTAGAAGTAAAGATATTTTATTTCGTCAGATTATGAAGGTCAGGATAATCTTATATTTCTGCATGTATTTGTAACATGTTCTCTTTATCATATATCTTTCTGCAGGTCAGCCAGTTGGTTCAAGTTGTCCAAAAATGTCACAGCACAATTTCTGAAGGTGGAGCTGAAGGAGTCTCTCAGCAGGACTTGCAAACAAACAGCAATATGTGAGTTAATTGAGCCACGAGTGACATTTTATGGATGCCATTTGTTCCTTTTTTCTCATGATTTTGTCCTGCAATACTGGGGGGAATCAGTAATCTAGAAG
This sequence comes from Anacardium occidentale, assembly GCA_026122585.1. Lineage (NCBI taxonomy): Eukaryota > Viridiplantae > Streptophyta > Magnoliopsida > Sapindales > Anacardiaceae > Anacardium > Anacardium occidentale. Next base: position 759,013 of record JAJEJH010000044.1, read on the forward strand.
AGCCTTTACAATGATTAATGGCTTAAATGTTCTGCCAGCTCTTAGTGGGGTTGCTGGTGAGCAGATTTTGTGGTAATTAGGACATGTTTAGTTACAATTTGCTATTTAGTTTGGAATGTTATTGCTCTAATTTGAGCCTGGTTTTATTGTATATAAGATGATATTTTGAATCATGCTTAGTTTGGTGTGATTAGGAATGAATACAAACACCTAATGCAGAGAATGTACTTACGCTTGTCTTTTGTTCTAATTCAGGGTCCTAACAGCTGGACGTCAGCTTGCAAAGAGCTTGGAGCTCCAGTCGTTGAATGACTTGGGATTTTCTAAAAGATATGTGAGATGTTTGCAGGTAAAAATTTAGTTGTTTCAGGGTTTAAATTCTAGTATTACGTAATGTAATATGTGTTTAGATTTCTGAGTTTTTCTTATAATAACTGACATCAATTATTTCAGATCGCCGAGGTTGTTAGCAGCATGAAAGATTTGATAGACTTCTGTCAGGAGCAAAAAGTTGGGCCAATTGGTAACTTTCTGTTGCTTGTTTTTTGTGTCTCATTTCATTACTCTACTTTTAACTTCATAGGTAGTTATTTTTGTCTATTTTCTTCCAGATTGTATGAAATATACTAATTACATTGTAACTCCTGTTAACTTGTGATGCTAACAATCTTTATGTTGAAAGTAAAAAAAAAATTGGAACTTGTATCTGTTCACACAATCTTGTAAATCATATATATAGAAACTACTACTTTATGACATGGAGATTATATCTTCTTAACTTGATACTAAATTGGAGCAGTCTCTCTTGGAGATTGGACCTTTCTTTGCTTCTGCTTTGTTCTTTTGGCTGCCATTTCCTTTACATATAGACGGTTGTTGGATGTTTATTATGGAAATACTATGTAAATGTGGCAGATTTATGTTGTCTTTCCATGTTCAAGTCTTTAGTTTTTGGTTGAATTTGAAGTGTTCAACCTGCTGAAAACTCAACACAGTTTGTGTATAATAGGGAGCTTTTTTTTTTTATTTTTATATTTCTCCTATTTGATGTAGTATAATTGTTGTTTGGAAATTGCTATTCTGCCTTCCCACCCCTCAATATTTTTGAACTCTGTTGTCCAATTTTTGCAAGTAATTGCAGTTAAAGGTTGTTTTGTCTAGTGACCTGAGAACATAATTATCAGCAGTAAATGTTTTTGTAATTTAGTTATTTCTAGGTTATATGCTTGCTTTGATCTCATACCAATCCTCAACTGCAGAGGGCTTGAAAACTTATCCTCGACATGCATCTGTGTCTAAGCTTGAGATGCAAAAGATGCAGGATGTAGAGCAACTGGGAAGCGCTCAGGGTTTGCCATCTGACAGGAACAACCTCAATAAGCTGATGGCATTGCAGTCTGGAATAAACAACAATATGAGCAATAACCCTCACATAGCTGGTCGAGGAGCTTTAAGTGGTTCAGCACAGGCTGCTTTGGCACTTACTAATTACCAGAATCTGCTTACCGGGCAGAGCCCAATAAATTCAAACTCCAACTCACTTCAACAGGAGGCATCTTCTTCGTTTCATAATTCAAACCAGAGTCCATCTTCAAGCTTCCAAGGGCCTTCTTCATACATGCAGGACTCCCTGCAGAACTTACCTGTTAGCAGTTTTTCTAGTTCCCATCTACCCCCACAGCAGCCACATCAGCTGCAGCAACGTTCACTTAGTTCAAATAACATGGTGCAACAGAACCATTCACAGCCCTCTCAAGGTAGCCCAGCCTTACATCAGCAGCAGCAGATGATCCAGCAATTGCTGCAGGAGATGTCTAATAACAGTAGGACAGGAGTACCACAGCAATCTCATACTGGGCAGTTGAACGGGATTATGGGAAGGAGTGGATTAGGTTTCGGAGGCAACTCGCCAGCAGCAACTGCAGCCACCTCCAATGTATCAGGCGGTGTTGGAGGGCCTCCAAGCCGAAGCAACAGTTTCAAAGGTGTTTCTAACAGTGATTCAACAGCAGCTGGTGGTGGTGGTGGCCGGAATAACAACGAATTTAACCAGAGAGCACAAGATTTGCCTCAGAATCTTCATTTGCAGGATGATATAGTTGAGGGCATAGCCCATGAATTCACAGAAAATGAGTTTTTTAATAATAACCTTGACGATACTATGGGTTATGCGTGGAAGGCATGACTAACTAAAAGCCTGGCTTAATTATATTGGCTTCTGTCGAGTGAGTGTTGGGCATATACCGTTGTAGTTTGTACAGGACATTTGGAAATAGCTGCTCTTTTGGCATTTCTGATTATCGAATTTGTTGTGATATCAAGCACTTGTCCTCCGTTAGATTATTTAGTGATTTTTTTTTTTTTCAATTTTCATTTTTATTTCCTTTTAAGGTTTCCCTGTTTTCCTATTCTAAAAATCTTCTGACCAAGTATTATTATATTAATAAACTTTCCCCAAATAAAACCAACCGACAAGAGAGTGAGAATCAATGTCTTAATCACAAATTGTGCACCGTTGATCTTTGAAATCTTACATCAAACCAATTCAATTTGAGTTGGTATTTGATTTGACTTAAGTTAAAGTTTTAATTTAACAATTTTATTCGATGTTTTTTTTATATTATTTTTTATTTTGTTAATTATTCTATTTATCTATTATTTTATTAATGATTTTTTAATAACATTTTTTATTATCTTGAATTTAATTTAATCTAATTATAATGGATTTGAATCATATACGGGTTTAACCGATATTTGGATATGATTCCACTCGTTTTGAATATCAACGGTGGAGAACTTTGAGTTATAAACCACGAAATAATCAAGCTTTTATAACAGGCAGGAGGGCCTGTTCTTGTTCCTTTCCCTAGTGTCAAGTCGATGTCGATGTCACTCCTAACCAATTACTGCTAATTAAATTACGAAGCTAGGTCCTCTCTATGATTCTCCTTATATTACAAATACTTTTTGTTTGCTCTCATCCTCTTGGATAAGGTTGCCAAGCTGGCAACTCGCCCTTTTTTTTAATTTATTTTTCATTTCTCTTTTTCATCTAAATGTTATTTTTTAGCCAAAAACAAAAAAAGTCAATATTCCCCCCAAAGTTTCATTCAAGGACAATTCCTGTCTCTTAAATTTTAAAAATTAAAATTTCTATTTATTAACTAAAATTAACAGTTAAATATAACATCAACAATTACATTTTCATATTCAGAAAAGTATTTTAGTTATTTTATTAATAAAATTTATAAACTAATAAAATAAATTTTTTAAAAATATTAAAAAATTTAAAAAATTTTAAAAAATTAAAAAAATTTAAAGCAACTGACGCTAGGTGGCAGTAGACTATCCCAATTGATGGAGACGGTCAAATTGGTTGTTTCTTATTTTAGAAGAGATTGTCTCTGCCAGTAAAAACAGGTAGAAATGGTAAAAAATGACCAATCTTGGCCTCATTAATCGTTTTAATATAATTTTATTATAAATTTTTATTTTTTAGTAGGGATATTTTAGTCATTTGTAAAATGTGTTAGTAAAATTGGATGGAAAATGGGTGAAGGTGGCCGTTTGGATTTTTAAAACTTAGAGGGTCGAAATTGTGATTGAGTGAAACCTTGGGTGGGAAATGGTCGTTTGGCGAGAAAAAAATGAAGCTTTGGACTTTGACAGGAGACAAAACCTGCCCACCAAAGACTAACCATACCCCAGTTAGTCTCATCCATCCACTGCAAAGTTCTCCTAACCCTATGACAAGGGTTAATTGTTGAATAAGAAGAAAAACAAGAACGACGTGGCTAGAGAAAGTCATGTGTATTGATACAAAACAGGCACAAATGCATAAACATTATTCTGCTGCAAAAACAAATCTCAGTGGACCTTTAAAAAACTCCCAACAAAGAGTTGTTCAGTCTCTCTAAACATATTTGTATATACCTAAGAAACTTAATACTTATTTTAATCTTTCCCTAAATTCACTTGGATATATCAACACAGAATCTAAGCTTAACCCTCCTTTTGTATGTGTACAATCGATCTGCATCATTGAAAACTTGATCTTGGTAAGCATGCCATGAGAGGTGTTGTCAATGGCGAAGTCACCAACATGGTAGAGAACCCAGTTCCCTTGTTCATATAAACAACATTCAGAAATGGCTTTCTGTCCATTTGATGTTGATAACTGAAACTTTACAGGCTTAATATCCCACCCATGAACCTGTTCCAGATTACAAACCCTCCTGCCAAATCTTCTTGAAGCCTTTCCAAGCTGCAATCTGAAAAATAAACTGTAGCTTCCTGGAGGAAACTCAAAATCAATTTCTCCTATCACTTCAAACCACCATATTTGTTGAAGCTATGCCACTTTGTGAAACCTGCAAATCAAAAAACAAAAACATTTACGGTTTGAAGTTGCTAAAAAAAATAATAGATCACCTATAAACAAAAGATATTATTAATTGTTTATCAAAATATTTTGCCAAATATGGTAAATTAGTTTTCTAAAATTTATTGATTCAAACAAAAAAGTTTTATAAATCAAATTAAACTAAATTATTTTTTTTTATAAACAGTTAGTTTTATAGTTTAAATTGAATCATATATACACCGTATATTTCTTCAACTATGTCAAAGAAAAATTATTAAAGCATGTTTAAGAATTTGTCAACACATCCACAAGAATAACAAAAATCTTGAGTTACTTTCAAGTCATCTCTCAGTTCAATAAGAAACGTTTTCAACAATTCAATAATTTGGAAAAGATTTAAAGGAGAAAGCGAAAGATATTATATAACAATTTCAACAACTTGTTCCAAGAAATTTTACTAATTGGCCACGAAAAGACAGAACAGTAGAAAAAAATTATTTTAATTCTTATGGGATCAGGATGTAGTCTTTACATGAAGCCTCTAACAACGGAGAAATGGTTTTAAATTAGCTAGTGCTTTGTGAACAAGGCAAGTAATCAAATAAATAAATGAATAAAATCTTTAAGCATATTATTGTTAGTCTTCAAAATTGCCTACTTGACAGGTGGTGGCCGGTCCTTTTCCTTTATGGCAAGTTGCAAATTCCTGGTGAACTTTTTCCCAATGGGTGGGTCTGCTGGGTTAATATAAAAACTTGTTTAATTGGGAACCAAGAATATTAAAATATGAATATTTTGACAACTTTTTTCTTTAGAAAAAGCTAATTTTAGAAATGCTTCGGAGATTCTAATTCTAGTTATTTGAATTTAGATATGCTCATTCCATCACTAAAGCTTGTAAAAGTAGCGGCAAACTCAATCCAACAATATTGTACACAATTTAAATTAGTTTGAATTTGAATTAGACATTATAGCTTTGATATAAGTTCATAATGGTTCTAGACTTGACAATTTCTAGCTCATATTTCATCATATATTATGGTTTTTTGAAAAATGTAATTAGGGTTTTCTATTTGCCAGCATCCAAAGTATTTGACTTATGTTGGCATGAGATTTACTTTTTTAATCTTAGTAATTCCATTCATAAATTTAAAATGATTTTAAACAAAAAAAGAAGAAGAGATTTTACGATTTAAGACCACCTTTTGTGAAACAAAAAATTAAAAAAGAATTCACAAAATTATAATTATAATGAAATAAAGAAGACCTACCAATTGGCATAGCCCCACCAAGGAGGATCATAAATCATAAACATAATCCCAATATAAATATCTTAGAAGTTGTGATTTTTATTCTATAAAACTTTTTTCCATCACACATAAATAATATATATATATATATATTAAAAAAAAAAATATATATTGAATTACCTGGATTCCTCCGTCGAAATGTAATTCCAGTATCTTCTATCATCAATCCCAGTGATTTTCATTGCCTTTGCAGAAATGGAAACACAAATTTTCCCACTACTCTTATTCAGCCACGCTTCCTGCATTAATTGAAGATGAAAATAAAGCCATTTATGTCCACATCTATTAGGGCTTTCATTCTTGAGAGAATAAGAGTTTAATATAGCTCAACGCACCTTGGTGCCATCGTCGAAGCGATTAGGAAGGCACAATCTTGCGTAAATCTCTTTCTTGCTTAAATTTTCTGGATTCTCACCAAGAATTTTCTCGACAAGAAACTTATAATTTGGTGGTAACTTTGTTTCCCACACAAAATCAGCCAAAGAAGCCCCGTAAAAAGTCCTGTTCAACAGTGCCAACTTACATATCTTCGGAGGATCAAAGTGCATAAGAATAGACGATATACAATTTTCAGGAACATCCCCGAGACCAGTTGACCTTGAATATGGAGTCTCAGCTGCGAGATCAGACACTCGAGCCCCCATTAAAAAAAAAAAAAAAAATCTAAACGCTTCAAACTGGTTTTTTACAGATAGAGGAGAAGGTAATAGAGTTGGGAAATGGCAGGAGAGATTGAAGAAAGTTTCAACATTCTCTGGATCATATATTTGTAAGTGATAACAGATAGAGAGAGATATTAATCGGCTTTTGAGGCTTTAAGAGAAGTGAGAAAGAAAGTGTAAGAAAAGGAATAAAGCCAAATTCCAAATCTCGAGTCCCCACTTCGAAATTAAGAATATAGATAGAAAAAAATTATAAACGTTATTTAATTCGAAAAGGTTGGTCTACATGAGTGTGCATGGAATTAATCTATGGCATGATAGGCAAGTTGTGTATCGTATTTTGTTTCGAACATCTATTTTTTTTATTTTTGCACATACATGTACATTGTATCGTATCATGAAGGTCAAACTTATCTGATAAAAATTTCCCTAATCTTAAAACTGTATAATTATGAGTGTGGTTCATCGAGGTTTCAATCGTTAGTTTTTTTATTGTCGTTAGATCAACAACTTTCTTGACCTTCTAACAGTTGACAAACATCAACTCCCATACATGATCTTACGATTTTGTAAAAACTAGTATTTTTTTTTAAATATAACAGTATTTTTGATATAATTCTATTAGAGTTGGATTCAAATTGAGCATACTCAAACTTGAAATTTCAATGTTATCGAGTTTGAATTTAAACGGGTTTGATTCATCAAACTTGCAAGTTTATAAAATTCTGTTCAAATTAACTAGACAATGTTATTTTTATTAATATGCATAAAAACAATATCGTTTTGGTGATAATTTTTGAAAAAAACTCTTTGAGGAGCTCATTAAAAAGCTTGACAAGAGGTTTGAAAAAAAACTTGATCAATTTGTTAAGTCTCGAGCTCGAGACTTAACAAATTGAGCTAGTTTTTTTGCTTGAGCTCGTATCCACGAAGCTTGTTAAGCTCAAGTTCAATTTTTTATTAGATGAGTTGAGCTTGAGCTCGTTAGAGTTTAAGTTTGATTCAATTCAAATATAACTCTAATACCTATGACATTATTTCTCTAAAAGTGTATCAATTTGTATGAATAATGTGTATTATATTATATGATACGTTTATTATATCATATTAATTTTGATACACAGTAACGTATTACTTAGTACAATACTAATAACTATAATTTGTTTGGGTAAAAGAAGATCTGAGTTACTCAAAGTTCAAAAAGGATTCTTTCTCTGTAGCGTATTGGAAAAGCAGTCAATTTTTCTATTATTTAGAATTGGAATAATGAATATTTGAAATAATTAAGCTAGGAACTAATTCTTGACTTTACATTATTTATAATATCAAAATTGTTCTTTGTTTCAATTAAATATTTGACATTTATTTAATATTTATAAGTAGAAGACTGAATTCTCATCTCTCTCCATCAACATTTAGATTATAATTTATAATATGAATAAACCTTTGTTTTGTGATATTTTAGTGTTTTTTTTTTTTTTTTTGTATCCAATGGGTTTTGATCATTGCATACGCTTTGTTGTCATAAACTAGTAAATATTAAATATTAATTTTTTTCTTATTTTCTCTTTTTGACTAAAAAATTAACATGATAAAATCACGAGCTTTAGAGGAAAAACAAGTTAGCTCAATTTGTTTTAACTAGGGTTTCATTTGCACATAAACAAGGGTTAATTCGAATTTAACTCAAATTCATAATTTTAGTTCAAGTTTGTTTTAACAAAATAAACAATATCATCGAAGAGTTGTTAACAGAATAAATAGTATCATCGAAGTGGTGAATAATATCATTGAAATAATAAACAAAATCATTAAAGGGATGAGCAAGCTAAAATCAAATCGCATTACCAAACTGAAACTTTAATTCAAGCTTGATTTGTTCAAATCAAACACGGATTAATCAAAACCAAATTGGCTCAACTCAAATCCAATGCTAGTTTCAACTTTTTTATAGCTTCAATTTAAATTTGACTCATTTGAATCAAAGTAGGCATTGACTCACCTGGAATCAATCCCAACTTTTGACTGCCTTTTGACATTGTGATTTCCTTTAGTTGACAATCTTAATAAATAGATAATCAATACCTATAAGTAATTTAATTAGTAAAATTATTAGTTATAGGTAGGATTAGATTCGAACTGAATATATTCAAATTTGTTCTTAAGTTCACTTTGAACGAGTTTAAAACAAACTATTATGACTTGAACTCAAACCCAACGATATTGAAAATTTTTAAATGCCAACCCTATGAACCAAACTCAAACATGTTCACAAACTTAAATTGAAAATTTTCTATTATATTTATTAATTATAATTTTTTTAATAATTATGAATTAGTTTTCTAATAAATTATAATAAAAATATTTATGTTTCCAACAAGTCATAATAAATATATTGTCATTTTAACATGTCATAACAAATGTATTTATATTTCCAATAAATTATAATAAATATATTTATGTTTTTTGTAAATTATAATAAATATATTTATTTTTAATATGTCATAACAATTATATTACTTTTATAATAAGTCATAATAAATATATTTAACTTTCTAATAAATCATAATAATATGCTTATTATAAATAAATAAATAAATTCTACTAGAATAACAAACTAAACTCGAATCAAACTCTCAAATTCAAATTCAAACTCAAATTTTGCCTATGTAAAAGTCTATTAAACTTGAACCTAAGTTCAAGTTCGAGTTCTTTAACCCCTTTCAAACTTGAATAAATCTAAATTTAAATCTAATTTAACTTGAAGTTAACTCTAGTTATGCACATTCAAAGTGTACCTAATATTATATAACAATAATTTTTAATTTTCTCTAAAGACTACACATGTTTTCCACAAACCTCAAGAAGGTCATAAAACTTGCACATGCATCCCCCTTAAAATTTATAATCAATTCTAACACGCTCTTAACGAGATAATATTTTCTTTTTTTTGGTATGTTGTGTCTCATGTAAGTCTTGGCATGAGATTAATTAGCAATTAATTAAGCTCTAGATTAAGTTAATTAAATAAAGAAAAATATACAGTTCGCATCCCATTTAGTGGTTTGGTTGAGTGGTTCATAGATCACTCTTTTTAACCAATCATCTCGATTCCATCTGCCAAATAACATCAAAACCCTATTTGGCCAAATGATTATTTTCCAACCAAGCTTTGATGAAATCACGATGTTTCACATTTAAAATTTGAAAAATATGTTACATTTATTTAAAGATTTGATGAAAAAACAAAAATATATTCTATCTTTATTAAGCTAAAAAGTAGTTTATCCAAAACAGTTATAATTGTTTTATATAAATTTACAAATTAGTAAATTTGTTGATAAATTTTTATATATTATTATTATCAATTTTATAATTTTTTATAAAATTTATAAAATGCATAAAGTTGGTGTTGGCAAATGTTCCTCTCAAAGAATCATTGAGAACCCTCTCTTTTGTCATCACCACCTCACTATCTTCTCTACTATGAATTTCTTCCTCAGCTCTAGCAATCTCACTTAATTGCGTCTCAATTGTTAGTGGAGAAGAAAACATACCTAAAAACAAAGATTGTTCAAGTTCTTTATGTGAGGGATCAAGTTCTTGGTGTCAAATTCAAGAGTGAGAGCCATTGAAAAAAAGCTCGAATTCGAGGGTTTTTACAAATTTGTAGATGTCATTATTGGACATAAAGAGGGAAAATAGGATGCAAGAGAGTTTGTTTGCCATTTATAAAGAACTGAGGTCTTTAGTTGCAAAGTTCAGTTTTCTTTTGGTTAGTTATAATTGTAGAGGAGTGAAAGATATTGGATTCCTACGTATTTTAATGATAATAAAAATATGATTTAAAACAATAATTTGTCCAAGACATTACTTGGTTCATGATTAAAATTTAACAACACTTTACTTTGTAGGTTTTCTTAGATATATGACTGTACACAATTAATTTTGGGACCACACATGAAGACTTAGGACACCGTGCTATATTTTTATGCAAGGATTTGTTTTGAGGAGGCATTTAAGACATGTCATGTACACTCGTACATAAGCAATTTAAGATCAGTCATGATTAAACCTCTCCTATGCTATACACGGTTAAACAAAGTCAAAACAAGTTTTGGTCAACTATCCATGTACATTTGTTACAGATAATTTTTGTATGCCAGTACATCAAATTTTGAAGAGTCACACCATGGGATTTCTGTACACAGTCAAACCATGAAAAAGTCAAGGGTTTCATACGTATGCCTATACATAAGAAAAACATGACGCTTACATATTCTCGTACAAGGTCTTGTGTAAGCTTTTAATCTTTTCAAAGTTCTTTTCATATAAAGAGATGTACACTTTTATGTTTATGATGTATGCTTATGCACGAGTTGGTACGAGTAATAAATATGACTATTGAAAGGTCAACTCAGGGGTAAAAGTGAAAATTTTAAGAGAGTCATAACCATACAGACGAAGTGCATGCCTATACATCTGAAAAAAGTTGCATAAGAACTAAAAGTTTTTCAATGTCAATGACTATATTTTAATGTCAATGGTTCATTTCCTTTTGTAACAATGTAAAACTTATATAAATGAGTTAGTTTGAGTGGGAATAGGTTAAAGATCACAATCATTACAAGCTTACACTTCATATTCTCTATAAGCATTGATTCTTCTCTCTCTAAAGCCCAAAACTCACATTCTTAGAGGATTGTGTGTTCAAAATTGTATATCAGCCTTGTAGAGGCAACAACTCCTTTATTCTTTCATCTTGTATTCAATCTTGAGAGAAATCTTGTATAGCTATTATAAATGATATAATTCTGATTCAACTAGTGTAATTAGAAGTGATTCAAATAGAAACTTCAAGCCGTTTGCTTGAAGAAGTAGATATTGGAGGCTTGGGACAAAAAACTCCAACCCACTCTAAAATTCTAGAGGAATGTGAATTTCCTACTCTTTTATTTTGTATTATTAATTCATTACTTAATATTGATTGTGTTTAAATTGATTAAATTTTTATAATCCTATTCAACTTTCTCAAAGATTAATTAGCCTTTAGGGTTTTTCAAAAGACGTTGATGATGTTTTAGTTTTGAGTGGGTTGTTGATGGAGAAGAAAGCGAAGCTGAAAACAAAGATTCTTCAACAGTGAAAAACATTTGAAAGAATGCAGGCTTATTCAGAAGGAATTGATAGGAGACTAATATCTTTCTTATTATCTTTGACAATAAGAGGTAATAAGCAAAGTAGTTCCCGAATCAAAAAAAAAAAAAAAAAGATTGGCTTTTTCATGCCTATAAAATTTTGCAATGGAATGTGGCTATTTTTTAAGGATAGCTATTTAAGCTAGGTCATTGCCACACCTCTCCTCCTCTACGTTGTCAACTTCTCCTACTCCATTGAGTGTTCTTTGGTTCTCAAGAAACGAGGGATGGGAAAAATACCTTATATCATTAAAATTAATATTTAATTTGATAGAGGGGTGTGAAAATATACTTTTCAAATTTAAAGAGTAAGAAAATTATTTCACCAAAATTGGATCTGTCAATAATTTATAATACCAATCCATCTAAAAATATATTAAAAATTCTAAACTATTAGAAAAATGTTTTGTGTATTGCAAGTTGGATGCTACTTGAGTAGGGTGGCTTTAACAAAATAAATTCAAATAGTTTATTAACCCATCTATTTAATTAAATTATTTAAAATTTCAGTGACAAACTAAAAACATTATTTAGATTTTCTAAAAATAGAAAGTGGTTGTGGTTGGTCACTCGCTCTCTAAGGCACACAAAAATTTTAAATAATAAAACTAGATGTATTTAAGCAAAATACCAAATTGAATACAAATAATGATCCAAATTGAATTAAAATATATAATTATATGATTTTAAATTAAAAATAAACTAACATTCAATCATACATTAATAGTTATCATAGGCACTCAAATTGTATTTACAAACTATACGGTTCCTAATAATAAGTGATTACTTTGGTAATTTATTTTCTATTCCTCTTATTATTTTGTTTAATTTCTAAGTATCCTGAATAATTATATGATAGGTAATATAAAAGATAATTTGATTATTACTTTCACCTAAGTTATTTAAAATATTATGAAAATAAACTTGAAAGAGAAAATAAGATTTTTATTTCTCTCAATATTTTTACAATCAACATATAAAAAGAGAAATTATATTACAATTGAGCTAGAAACTAGAAAGTAAATAAGGAGACTAATTAGCTTTAAACTAGGTAATAAAAGATATACAATAATTATATACAATAGTTGTACAATCTCTAATCTAGGAAAGGAAGAGGATTTTAAGGGAATAAAATCTCAACACTCCCCCTCAAGTTGGTGCATAGATATCATACATGCCCAACTTGTCAAGACACTTTAACAATACTTGACTTGAAACTGCCTTAGTCAGAATATCGGCCAATTGATCTTCAGATCGAATCTTTGGCAGCTCCAAAGTTTTCTCTTCTAACTTCTCTTTGATGAAAAATCTATCCACCTCAACATGTTTTGTTCGGTCATGTTGGACTGGATTATGAGCAATATCACATGCAGCTCTATTATTGCAGTACAACTGAATTGGTCGCTTAGTTGAATAACCCAACTCTTGCAGAAAGAGCTTCAGCCACAAAGCTTCACAAAGTCCAAGTGCCATACCCCTAAATTCAGCTTCTGCACTTGAGCGAGCAACAACGTTTTATTTTTTACTCCTCCAAGTAACTAGATTACCTCCCACAAATGTAAAGTAACCTGAAGTCGATCTCCTATCATCTATTGCTCCTGCCCAATTAGCATCTGTATACACCATGATGTCTTGATAGTTCGAAGTTTTGGTGAATAATATTCCTTTTCCAGGAGCAGATTTTATATATTTCAAAATACGCATGACAACATTCATATGTTGTTCACCAGGATTGTGCATATATTGACTTACGGCACTCAAGGCATAGGCAAGATCTGGTCTTGTGTGTGCTAAGTACATCAGTCTTCCTACAAGTCTCTGATATCTTCCTTTATCAGTTGGCACTTGATCAGCTTCAATACATAACTTCAAGCCTTCTTCTACGAGAGAATTAGCTGGTTGACATGCTGACATACCAGTTTCCTGTAATATATCTAATGCATATTTTCTCTGAGATAAGAAAATACCTTTCTTAGATCTAGAAACTTCAATTCCAAGAAAATATTTCAGGGAACCAAGGTCTTTCATTTCAAATTCTTTTGACAAGTATTCCTGTAGTGCCTTTCTTTCTTATGTATCATTTCCTGTAACCACCATGTCATCCACATATACAATAAGGGCAGTGATCTTACCCTATCATTTCTTCAAAAACAAAGTGTGGTCTGAGTTGCATTGATGGTATCCAAATGCTTTCATAGACTTTGTGAATCTTCCAAACCATGCTCTTGGAGATTGTTTCAGCACATATAATGATTTCTTCAGTCTGCACACCTTTTTGCTATGACTTTCTGGTATCATACATCCTGGGGGAAGTTCCATATAAACTTCTTCAGATAATTCTCCATGTAGAAAGGCATTTTTGACATCAAATTGTTGTAGTGGTCAATCCAAGTTTACAGCTAAAGACAATAATACTCGAACAGTGTTGATTTTAGCTACAGGTGCAAACGTCTCTGTATAATCAATTTCATAGGCTTGTGTATATCCCTTTGCCACCAGTCTTGCTTTGAATCGTTCAATAGTGCCATCTGCTTTATATTTCATAGTATAAATCCATCGACAACCCACTGGTTTTTTTCCATTTGGACAATCAACCAAATCCCAAGTTTTATTCTTTTGCAAAGAGCTCATTTCTTCATTCATAGCATTTTTCCATCTTGGATCAGCTAATGCTTCCTGCACACTGTTAGGAATATATACAGTAGATAATTGATTCACAAATGACTGATTTGATTCAGATAGATTTTGGTTAGACACATAATGGCTCAAAGGATATTTAACTTTACTAGAGAGTTCAGGTTCATATGTAGGTTTAGGAATACCTCTATTGACACGATTTGGTAGTTGTTTTCTGGGTAACTCAGCTTCAAGAATAGGAACATCCTCGGCGAGCGATTAGTGTGATGCATCAGCGGGAAATTCAACCTCATCAGTTGAAGAACTTGTATTCTGTGATTCAATTATCTCTTCAGTTCTGGTTGATCTTGAATCCTGTGTTTCAATAACTTCCAAATCTTTATCCATATTAAGGTCCAAAGCAACATCACTGCTATAACCAAGATTAAGGTCCAAAGCAACATCACTATTATAATCAAGAGTCTGAATTTTCTTCTTATGTTCCCCCTAAAATTCAGAATCTGTAGGAAAATACATTGAATCTTCATGAAAAACCACATCCATTGTTACAAACATTCGTTGTGTTGGAGGATGATAACACTTGTAGCCTTTCTGATGCATAGCATATCCTAAGAAAACACAGCGTAAAGCTCGAGGGTCTCACTTACTTCGCTGATGTTTGTGAAGATGGACAAATACAACACACCCAAAAACATGAGGAAGTAAATCAGGAACTGTTGGAGTAACCACAACATCAGTAAGCGCTTTAAATGGTGTTTGAAAGTTAACGAAGCTTGAAGGGGTTCGATTAATTGAGTGAATTGCAAACATAAGAGCTTCTCCCCAATAGGACACCGACATATGTGCTTCAATTAAAATGGCCCGAACAACCTCTAATAAATGACGATTTTTCCGCTCTGAAACTCCATTTTGTTGAGGGGTGTTAGCACAAGTTGTTTGATTAACAATACCTTGTAGTTCTAAAAACTGTTGAAGTTCAAAACTTTGATATTCCCCTCCATTGTCACTGCGCAGAACCTGAATCTGTCCATTATACTGAGTTTTGACCATTTTATGAAACCTCTGAAATAACAAGTTTACTTCACTTTTAGACTTCATTAACCACAACCAAGTCATCCGAGTACAATCATCAATAAAAGTAACAAACCAACGGGAACCACTCAAGGTTAAAACTTTAGATGGACCCCACACATCAGAGTAAATAACCATAAACGGAAAAGGACTTTTATTTAATCTTAATGGAAATGAAGTTCGATGACTTTTTGCAAGTTCACACACATCACAACAGAAACTAGAAAGATCAACATGTTCAAACAAATTAGGGAATAATCTTTTAAGATAGCCAAAAGATGGATGCCCCAACCTTCGATGCCAGAGCCAAATTTCAGATTCATTCTTCTTTTTAAGGCCTTCCACTATCAAAACTTCATGCAACTTGTTAGAACTTTTCGATACCAAGTCCAAATAGTATAAATTTCCTCGCCTAACACCACAACCAATCGTCTGCTTTGTTTGGATGTCCTTAAAAACACAAGAGTCAGGCCAAAAAATTACAATACAAGATAATGCTTTGGTTATTTGAGAAACAGATAAGAGATTATAATCCAAAGATGGAACAACCAACACAGAATCAAGGTTTAAGGTATTAGTGAGTGATAAAGAACCTTCCCCAATAATTGAGGATTCATTACCATCAGCAGTAAAAATATTTTTTTGTGAAGAGGTTCTAAGATTGGTAACCTGTCTTGAATCAAACGTCATATGATCAGTAGCACCAGAATCAATTATCCATGCATTATTAAAAACAGGTGCAGAAACATTTAAGGCCTTACCACAAGTGTCAGTAGTTGTAATCAGCGCTGAACCTTCTTTAATAGTATTATCATTAGTTCCAGTAACAGCAGTGACTGAATTCTTGGAATTCTTTCTTCGAGATGCTCTACTATGATCCCACCATTTTGGATATCCCACAAGTTCATAGCAACGCTCCTTTGTATGTCCAGTCTGATCGCAATGTGTACACTTGTATTTAGATTTTTCAGTACCTTTGGTAGTCTTTGGTTGATTTCGAGTCATCATTACTGTAGCCTCAGTGTTTCCAATCTCCACGTTCAATGTCATACGACGTACTGCTTCTCGTCGAATTAATGAATAACATTCTTCCAAACCTGGAACTGGTTCTTTGCGTAAAATTTCCCCACGAACTTGTTCAAAGTCGTTATCCAAGCCCGCAAGAAATATATGCACTCGTAATCGTTCAATTGACTTTTGATAAGCTGTTACATCATCAGGATCTTTCATGACCACTTTATCTCGATGGTCTAATTCTCGAAAAATCTCAACTAGTTCTCCATAGTATTCAGAGAGAGACTTCCCATTTTGTTTGGCTGTGAAAGCCTTTTGGTTCAATGAAAATACTTGTAATTCATCACTTCCATCATAAAAAGCTTTTGATAATGCACTCCATATCTCATAAGCAGTAGGTAGACGTAAATACCTTTTCATGATTTCAGGCTTCATGGACATCAATAACCATCGTTTCACCTTTTGATTTTCAGCATACCATTTTTCATATCCATCGTCAGATTCGACCGGCTGTTTCATCTTGCCATGAATGTAAGAGAGTTTTTCTCTTTCAGCAATATGCATCTCCATTAGTTGAGACCAAACATCATAGTTTGATTCAGTAAGAATTATTTCTGCATTAAAAACACCTTCAGATTACACAATTACAGGAATTGATTTAATTCCAGATGATTCAACACCTTTTTCACTCATTTTATTTGTTTCAGTATTCAAAGGGGTTGGCTCTGATACCAACTTGAAAGAGAAAATAGGATTTTTATTTCTCTCAATATTTTTACAATCAGCATATACAAAGAGAAATTATATTACAATTGAGCTAGAAACTAGAAAGTAAATAAGGAGACTAATTAGCTCTAAACTAGGTAATAAAAGATATACAATAATTATATACAATAGTTGTACAATCTCTAATCTAGGAAACGAAGAGGATTTTAAGGGAATAAAATCTCAACAAATAATATTAAATTTTTACAATTTTATCCTCACTAATTAAATTTTTTAGACAAGAATACTCTTATTTTCAATTAAAATAACAAATAATATGAAAACTATTTTATAAGAAAATATATATTGAAATAAGATGACAACTAAAAAAATAATTTAATAAATTAATTTTATAACGTGACATTATGAAAAAATATATATATATATATATTATCAATGTGAAAAATATTTTAAAAATACGTATGCTAGTTTAACCTAACATAATACTATTTATATGATGGGTTTTTGTCACATTAAGCTAAATCGGACTTGCCACTTTTATTTAGTTATTTTATTGTGACCAAGAGGAGTGCATGAACAAGTTTTTGGCTTATCACGATGTTTATTTAGAGTTACTATCCAAGGATTGCCTTGAAAAATACACATTGGTAAATATGGATGACTAGTTGGATTTTTTGTGAAAGATTCAAACCATCCTTACCTGTCCAATAGGAGGGTTCAGAGCGCTAGATATGATGGTCGGAAAGTGTTAGACATCCACATCGCTCAACTCAAAGGTTGACCTCCACTAAAGTAGTTTGTTTGAAGGTGTTTACCAAGTTATCAAGATTCTCATACTAAACGCACAAGAATGCACTAGATAATTCAAACAGGCAAGCAACTAAATTACATAAAAAAAAAATTAAAATAAATAAATTACTTTCCCTCACATCAACATAATAAGAATGACAATAAATAAGAAAATAAACTAATTGGCTAAATCTACAAACTAGAAAGCTACCAGACTAGTAGAAAACAAATAAAATAAAGTAGGGATATCGACAAGTGATTATAGCATTTGTCCACGGATGCCTCCAATGTAACAGGCGGATCCATTTCACTAAGGGAATTTGTGCACCGACTAGTATGCATCTATGGACCACCTTTGGTGTTTTGTATTCAATGCCAAATCATTTGTGTAGGACACGAAGAACCAAACATAACAAGCAAAACAAAGAAAATATGCAAACACTCCTCTCTCTCTCTCTCTCTCTATATATATATATATATGTATATGTATATAAATTATGCAATCCGCAATTATCATCAACAAAGATCATATCATCCACATAATACATCCATTAACAAATTGAAATGTTAGACATATCAAATTTATCACTATTTATAAAGAACATGTATATAGATGACATTAGGGTTGGTGCCTTATAGCTATGTGTCTGTTGTATATTAGTTGTATTTATTCATATCTTATTGTACTTATATATATTTGATGATGTTAATAATATGAGATATTTCAAATATATTGTTTTATATAACATATATTGTGTCTTTGGTATGAAAGAACTAAGATGATAGATTCATTGATTGATCATGCTTTCCATATATCTTATTAGTGGCTAAGCTAAAGCCAGTTCGTAATCCCAAAATCACTTTGAGTTTATGACATAAGTCATAGTACGAGGATTATTATAGTGTGCATGATTCTATCAAAAGGTAGCAACAATTTACATGTGTCAAGGTTTGCTTGTGGTCTAATCCACACATAAGTGCATGATTTGATGGTCATATTCATTGGACATACTTAATGATGAGGATCCCATATAGATAATGCTAATTGTGTATATAGGTCAATTCTTATGATTGAATAGGTACATGTGATCCTTTGACTTAAGATTTATTAGATAATCTTGTACTAAAAGTAATATTGTTTAGCATCATCAAATGCACTATCGTAACAAAAGTGTTATAAAAGTGAGCGATTGACTATATTATGATTAGTATAGAGACTATGGTAGATCAACATAGAAATTGTCAACTCCAAGCAAGAGTTGAGTTATCTAAAACCAATTAGTCAGTAGTCACAACTGGATTAATTGATACCATATCCAATCTCAGTTTGGACATATGTATATACAAGGTTCTTGAGATAGACATGTAGCTATATCTCAATCTAATGAGATATGATGCTGAAAGAATCGTATTATGTATTGACTATTAAATTAATCAATCTTAAAGTTGTTTGTTGACATTTTGTTATTCAGATGGTTATAATGTCTTACTAAAGGTTGCTCATGATTTTTATTCAAATAAGACTCGAATATGAAAAGATAACATAGTAGGTGACTTATAGGTTATACTTTTACGGAGTTGATAGATTGAGATAAAATATTGTTGTCTTAATGAATGTGTTAGAGGATGGTCTCATATTGGACTTGTTAGATCCACACATATTAGATTGACAAGTTAATATCAAGAATTTGGCTTGATGTACGATTGTATACCTCTAAGGTTCATGATAGTACATCTTGAGGGTTAACATAATTCTGATATGTTTAAGCGAAATTAGTTTGACTAATTCAAAATTCAAGAAATTTGATGACTCATAGGCGTATGTGCATTGTGTATAGTATAAATAGACTTATTTGATAGTTATTGAATCATGAAAACATGCATGAATTATGCGCAACATGTATAAACCATATGTATGGGTCATGAATATATTGTTCTATATGTGAGTGTCACGGGCATGCATGGTTTGTAGTCATGCTTATGACTCATTTTTTAATATAGTTAAAGAATTTAATCAAAAAGCAACGGGCATAGCCCGAAAAAACCTAAACTTGGCTAGATTTTTCACCCGTAAAATGAAAGCTTGAAGCCACAACCTGTCTGAGCAAATGAAAACTATTTACAATAAAAAAATGATACACAACATACTCTAAGCCAAAGGCAAACAAGAATAGAAAACTATCCAAATTTTATGCTGTAAAAATAGACTATAGCCAGAAAAACTAAGCCCGACCCTCTTGGTTCCAAAGAACTCTCAAAGATTATCAAGAACTAAGGCTAGGCCCTAGCCACAAAAAACCAAACAATGCTGCGTCTCAGCCAAGTGCAACCAAGAATAACAAAGCACCATAACCAAGCAGAAGAAGCCTTAGGATGTAGATAATTTTCTTGATCAAAACTCCACCATGCAAGAATTAAGTTAGCAGCCCTCCACCAATAGCATAGCCCTTAGAACAAAGCTTGAAAGCAGAGGAAAAACATGGACTTGATGCCTTAAAAAAACTACCAAAAAAGGCCATCCAAATCAAAGCTCAAAAGAGAGGAAAAATCAGCCAAGTTTGGGAATAATTCCCATATTTTAGTATTCACGGGAATAGTACTTATGAATAGTAAATTTGGTTTTCTAGAATTAAACCACCAAAATTGGGCCTGGAGAAAGATCCGAACATGAATCTTTGACTTCCCACAAGTGTAATTTATCTAGAACAATATGAAAAAAGCTCAGGTCGGGTGATCCACTATGATATTCTTCAATTCGACAATGAAACTGAAATATCAAGTTTTTCCTTAAGCCTTGGGTCCATACTTTTCAATAATCTCCATCTAATCGAAATAATGAGCATGCACCATATGGGTAAGAACCTAAGAAGGGGAGACATCTCAAAACTAGGTAAGAACGCCAAAGAAAGATACCTGCAAAACGAAAAACTATAGTATATTAACAAGATCTTGTACTAGGAGTAGTTTCATAATTGAGGTGCTATAAAAGTAAACAATTGTTCGTATCATGATTAATATAGAGACTATAGTATATTAACAAGATCTGTCAATCTCGAGTACAAAATGAGTGTCTCAGTTGAGTTATCCAGAACCAATTAGTTTGTGGCTTTAGTTAAATCGGTCAGTCTCATGTCTAATCTCAGTTTGGACATAAGCATAAATAGGATTCTTGAGATAGATATATACATATATATCAACCTTATAAGATATGATGACAAAGGGATCATATTGTGCATTGACTATTAAGTTGATCAAGCCTAGAGTTATTTATTGACACTTTACTAGCCAAATGGTCATGATGCATTGTTAAAGGCTGTTCATGATCTCTATCTGAATTCAATTTGAATTTAAATGCTATTAAGATAGTAGGTGGTTTACAAGCCACATACTTATTAAGTTGATAGATTAAGACAAAACATTGTTGTCTTAGTTAATATGTTATATAATGGTGTCGCATTAGACTTATTAGAGTCGTTTGGATTAAGTTGACAAACCATGATTAAGAATTTGCCTTGATGCACAACCATGCACCTTTAACGGTCACAGGTGTACATCTTAAGGGTTGATGGAATCCTAACATGTTTGAATGAAATTAGTTTGACTAATTTAAAATTTAAATAATTTGATGATTCACAGGCATGCTTGCGTCTAATATACTATAGCATCCTAGATTCTGGAAGCCTTTTCGGTAAGAGTTTCAGGGTTAGAAATGAGATTCAGTGAGAGATTGGGAGTCTGGTATAGTTCAGAGGTGAGTTGGTAAGTTTTCGAAGCCATGTGGCTTCCGTTGGAATCCTTTCGGAAGGATTCGAGTGAGCGAATACGCGAGAAATGAACTAAGTTCATTTTCCCTGGTGCACGCCCGTGCATCATTGGTGCACGCCCGTGCATGGCATAATATTTAAGTGAGAGCCGAGAGAAATGTCATTTCTTTTCTCACCCAAGTTTCTTTTAGCCATTTTCTCTCTTCCATTTCAGCTCCTCCTGTTCCTAGAGAGGGAATCCAGCTGCAAGAAGCTCCCAATCCGGTTAGAGAGCCAAGAGATTAGAGATTTGTGAAGTTTCCCGAAGCATGGAGAGAGGTAAGTGTTCTTCACTTCTTCTCGCATTTTTCCCGGCTTGCTTTGTGATGTTTGATGCCATGGATGCGTCCTTTGCGTGTTGATGAATGTTGGGAATGATTCTATGGCTTTGCATGTTGATTTGGTTGATAAATTTCCATTCTTGAAGCATGCATGTGTGTATGTATGGCTTTAGTGAGAGAAAGAAGATGTTTCCATGGTAGATTCCATGATTGATGATGCATGTTGCTTATGGAGCTTGAATTGTGTTGTTTGTGATGCTGGGAATGTGATATTGAAGTGTGATTGCAATTGAATGTGATTTGGTATGCATTTGAGGCAAGTTTCTAGGCGGTGCTTTGTTGGAGAACCAGACGCACGACCGTGCGCCAGTATGGCACGACCGTGAGTCTTCGTTTTTCCAGACGCACACCCGTGTACACGACCTGTGCACAGTCAGAAATTGCCCATGCATGCCCGTGGATCCCACCATGCACGCCCGTGCGTAAGCGTTTTCAGTGAAGATGAATAGTAAATTCCAGTACCTTGCACGACCAGGCGCACGACCAGTGCACGGTCCCGTGCGTCCTGGTGCACGCCCGTACACGTTTCATGCACGCCCGTGCATCAGCAGTTTTTCAGAAAAAGAATATTAATTGACTAATTAAGCATGTGAATTCCGAACAAAGGCTAATTAGCTTCAGATAAGTATCAGATGAGCTTGAAATCAGATAATAAGCTGCATATGTATATCATGGCATTACATGTAGCTTCAGAGAGGATCAGGGGATCCAAATTCAACAGTTTTCAGAACCCGATGTACGGGTAAGAGTATAGGTGGAACACGAGGGGGCATCTGTGGGATTCAGCTTCTGACACCAGTCAGGATGCTCAGCAGTGTTTCAGTTTCAGCTCTCTGACACCAGTCAGATCGAAGCAGTGTTTCAGTTTCAGCTCTCTGACACCAGTCAGATCGTAGCAGTACAGGATGCATATTCAGCTTTCTAGCCAGTAGCTAGACGGTTCAGCCCACATGGCCAGGATGTCGAATCCCTGTGTTCACCAGTCTGATCAGCACAGTAGGTACCATCGGGTACAGAGAGGTATTCAGATGCATGCATCCAGTATTTTCAGTTATCATGACATGACATATACATCATGACATGAACACATATGATAGTAATGAATGAATGAGATCCAGATGATCAGTTTTCAGATACCAGCAAGCGCGTAGATGTATGATTAGGGCCGAGGCCCAGGTATGTTTGATTTATATGACTGTTTGTGCTTGCCTGGGTATTGAGGGAAGTAAGGAGCGCTTACTGGGTGATCTTTATCACTCATCCCCCTCCTTCTTCCATCCTTTTCAGGTGGTTCGTGCTGGGTTCGAGGAGCGGTTGGATCGAGGCTGGCGGAGAGGGCACGCACACACCCCGCGATCAGTATGTATATGAGTTTTGGACCTGTGTGGTTATTTTGTAAATGTTCTTGTATCCTGATGTACAAAAACAATATATGTATATGTGAAAAGGCCAATGGGCCCGTTGTACAGAACAGTTCATGTATATATTTCAGTGATGTCTATTTTAGCTTCCGCATGTGCAGAATTGTATGGTTTTGGTTTCAGATTTTATTTTCGTAGGATTCCCGTCGCGGGTACCCATATTTTTGATTTATTAATAAAAGCTCCCCATAGTTATTCAGCAGTAAGGGTGCCCGTGGCGGTGGGTCCTACATTTGTTGGTATCAGAGCCAAGTTGTAAGTGTGTGGTGCTTTTTCTCTCCTTCGCAGTCGTCGTCTAGACCCTCCTCACAGCACAGTCAGGTATTTATTTTCCAGCTTTGATTGTGATATGTGTTTCTAACCCCTTGTTTGTTGGTGATGCTATAGATAGAGAGGAGTATGTCCCTAGATGTCTAGATGAGATAGACAGTAGTTCACCCGCCCGTCCCATGAGTGTTAGTGATAGGCGGCGATCTCAGAGTACCTCCCATGTGTCGATGAGACCCGATCAGTTGAGAGATATGATTGGGGATGTTGTCAGAGAGAGCCTCCAGCAAGCTGGAGTGGGTGTTGTTCATGAGCCAGACAGGGTTACTCCTCCTCAGTTTGAGAGTCATCAGATTCCGATGAGAAGACATTCCCAGTCACAGCATCAGTCTCAGCCGCAGTATCAGCGACAGTATCAGTATCAGTATCAGTCGCAGCCTCAGTCAATTAGAGAGAGACATCAGTATCTAGCTGGTTATACAGATTCTAGACAGAGTATGAGTACAGATACAGTGGGTACCAGTTCTTCAGGTAGGCTTCATCCGATCTACCGTATGCCAGGGCCGTATCAGCCAGCCAAATTCAGTGGATCCAGAGATCTAGCAGTGGCAGAGGATTGGATAGAGTCAGTGGAGAATGTTATGGGCCTCTACACGTTATCAGAGAGAGAGAAAGTTAGATATACAGTGTTTCATCTGAAGGGTGATGCCAAGGTCTGGTGGAGTCTAGTCAAGGCTTCCATCAGCGAGGAGCAGATGACATGGGCAAGATTTAGACAGCTTTTTGATGCAGAGTACAAGAGTATGGAGGTAATTTATGCCAAGGCCCAGGAGTTTATTGATTTGGCTCAGGGGTCGAGTTCAGTTAAGGAGTATGTTACCAGATTCAACGCATTAGCGAGATTCGTCCCGAGTTTGGCAGGGACAGAGTTGGGTCGAGTTCAGAAGTTTATCCATGGGTTACATCCTGTGATCTATAAGGATGTGATGACAGGTCCAGAGCCTCCCCAGAGATTCAGTGATGCCTTGGGGAGAGCACTCAGATCTGAGGCTGGTTTGCAGAAGATGGGTGCTATGAGCAGAGCATCCGAGAGAGATCAGAGGTCAAATGACAGAGATAGGGGTAAGAGGCCGATGTCAGCCAGGAGATCTGCCCGAGGTTTCCAGAGTCAGAGGCAGAGAGTTGCACCCTAGCCACCACAGTGTACCAGGTGTGGCAGGCGTCACAGCACCCTGGCTGATGGCCGATGTCTGTTATTGGTGCCATCAGCCAGGGCACATGATGGCAGCGTGTCCAGTCGGATTGGGTACAGGTGCTGGTGTTGGACCGGGTCAAGGTGGAGCTGGTCAGTTCAGAGGCCGAGGTGGCCCTCCCAAAGGTGGAGCTAGAGCAGAGAGAGGTGGAGCAGATGTTCCCAGAGTTGGTGATAGAGCACCTGATGGAGGTGCCGGTCCTTCTGGAGTTGGCGGAGGCAGAGCCAGAGTTTATGCAGTCCGCCAAGAGCAGGCAGAGGCCATTCCCCATGCAGTTACCGGTCAGTTACTTTATTTTGGTACTCCTTTATTTGTACTTGTTGATTGTGGAGCCACACACAGTTTTGTATCATGGAGTGTAATGGAGAGACTAGGGGTTGACCCTAGTGTGGCCAGTAGGAGTATCCATGTAGAGATGCCAGATGGGGGATTTGTGGTGAGTGACAGAGTTCTCCTAGATCAGGAGATCGAGATCATGGGTAGACAGATGGTGATTGATTTGATTCTGCTGGAGTTGACAGATTTTGATATGATATTAGGGATGGATTTTCTGGGGAGATATGGAGCTGAGATAGATTGTGGAAGGAAGAAGGTGAGATTCCACATAGGCCCTGATCAGTTCATATTTGGTGAGGGCAGAGTTGACAGTCTGATTATCTCCAGTGTTCAGGCAAGTAGATTGTTGAGATAGGGTTGTGTCGGATACTTGGCCAATGTTGTGTGCAGTACTTTAGTGGGTCCGAGTATCGAAGAGGTGCCAGTGGTCAGAGAGTTTCCAGATGTATTTCCAGAGGAGTTGCCAGAGTTACCTCCAGACAGAGAGTTGGAGTTTAGTGTTGAGCTTCTTCCGGGTACAGCTCCAATTTCTAAGACTCCGTATCGGATGGCTCCAGCCGAGCTTCAGGAGTTGAAGAAGCAGCTTCAGGAGTTGAAGAAGCAGCTTCAGGAGTTGACTGATAAGAGATTCATCAGGCCGAGTTGTTCACCTTGGGGAGCTCCGATTATGTTCGTTAAAAAGAAAGATGGGTCGATGAGGATGTGTATCGACTATAGAGAGCTTAACAGAGTAACAGTGAAGAACAAGTATCCACTGCCAAGGATAGATGACTTGTTTGATCAGCTGAGAGGTGCAGTGATATTTTCTAAGATTGATTTGATATCTGGGTATCATCAGGTCAGGGTGGCAGATAGAGATGTTCCCAAGACAGCCTTCAGGACCAGATACGGGTATTATGAGTTTGTGGTGATGCCATTTGGGTTGACTAATGCCCCGGTGATCTTTATGGATCTGATGAATCGGGTGTTTCATGATTGCTTAGACCGGTTCGTGGTGGTTTTCATTGATGACATTCTGGTTTATTCCAAGAGTGTAGTAGAGCATGCAGAGCATCTCAGATATGTACTTCAAAGACTGAGAGACAGACAGTTGTATGCCAAGTTCTTTAAGTGCGAGTTTTGGCTCGACAGAGTAGCATTTCTGGGACATGTAGTGACAGCAGACGGTATTTCAGTGGATCCCAGTAAAGTGGAGGCTATATTGAGTTGGCCGAGGCCAAAGACGGTAAGGGAGATCAGGAGTTTCCTTGGGTTGGCAGGTTACTATAGGCGGTTTATTGAGGGATTCTCTAGCCTAGTGAGGCCTCTCACTGCCTTGACTAGGAAAGATGTTCCATTTGTTTGGTCAGATGATTGTGAGACACGATTCCAGGAGCTTAAGCAGAGATTGACTAGTGCTCCAGTTTTAGCACTACCTCAGGAGGGAGTAGAGTTTGATATTTATACAGATGCGTCCCATCAGGGGATTGGGGCAGTATTAATGCAGAGTGGTAGAGTTATTGCCTATGCCTCCAGACAGTTGAAAGATCATGAGATGAGATATCCCACTCATGATTTGGAGTTAGCTGCAGTTGTGTTTGCTTTGAAGATTTGGAGACATTATCTTTATGGGGTCAAGTGCAGCATCTATTCAGATCATAAGAGTCTGAAATATTTCTTCACCCAGAGAGAGCTCAATATGAGACAGAGGAGATGGCTAGAGCTGGTGAAAGACTATGATGTTGACATCAGATATCATCCAGGGAGAGCCAATGTAGTGGCAGATGCCTTGAGTAGGCGAGTAGCCTTATCCAGTCTTTCAGTTCAACCAGAGTTACAGTTTGAGATTGCCAGAGAGCAGATTGAGATAGTTACTGCGAGATTCTCCAGACTTCAGATCAGGTCTTCTCTGTATGATGAGATCAGAGAGTGTCAGATGTCTGATGAGTGGACTCAGAGTATGCTTCAGAGGATGTCAGAGAGAGCAGTGCCAAACTTTGAATTCAGAGATGGGATTTTGAGATTCAGAGACAGAGTATGTATGCCGCAGAGTTCAGTTTTGAGACAGACGATTTTGTCAGAGGCACACAGTACGGTGTATACAGCACACCCGGGCAGTACAAAGATGTATCAGGATCTCAAGAAGAGTTTCTGGTGGTCAGGCATGAAGAAAGACATAGTAGATTTTATTTCCAGATGTCTGGTATGTCAGCAGGTTAAGGCCGAGCATCAGAGACCTTCAGGTTTACTTCATCCCTTGAGTATTCCTGAGTAGAAATGAGAAGATATTTCTATGGATTTCATTTCTGGTCTTCCCAGAGTTCAGAGAGGATTTGATGGCATTTGGGTAATAGTGGACAGACTGAGTAAGTCAGCTCATTTTCTACCAATCAGACAGGGTATGTCTACAGATCAGTTGGACAGACTGTATATTAGAGAGGTGGTCAGACTCCATGGTGTTCCCAGGACTATAGTGTCAGATAGAGACTCTAGATTCCTATCAGCTTTTTGGAGATCATTGCAGAGAGCCTTGGGGACTAGATTACAGTTTAGTTCAGCTTATCATCCTCAGACAGATGGCCAGACTGAGAGGGTGAATAAGATTCTGGAGGATATGCTCAAAGCTTGTTGTATGGACTTCCAGACCGATTGGACAGAGTTGATTCCTCTCATGGAGTTCGCGTATAATAATAGTTATCAGACGACTATTCAGATGGCTCCATTTGAGGCATTGTATGGTCGGAGGTGTAGCTCTCCTCTTCATTGGGATGAGATTAGAGAGAGAGATTCTCTGGAGACAGTTGTGGGTCCAGAGATAGTTCAGGGCATGATTGAGCAAATTAAGATCATCAGGCAGAGGATGAGACAGGCCCAAGATCGACAGAAGAGCTATGCAGACCTGAGACGCAGAGAGATTGAGTTTGCAGTAGGCGACAGAGTATTTCTGAGGGTTGCTCCGTACAGACACGTTCTCAGATTTGATAGAAAGGGGAAGTTGGCCCCTAGATTTATTGGTCCCTATGAGATACTTGAGAGAGTGGGGACAGTTGCCTACAGGTTGGCTTTGCCAGCTAGCATGGACAGGATTCATAATGTGTTCCATTTGTCTCAGTTGAGAAAGTATGTGGGAGATCCTTCTCATGTGCTTCAGTTTTCAGAGGTAGAGTTGGCTGATGATTTGAGTTATCAGAAGCTGCCAGTTCAGATTCTGGATTACAAAGTCAAGGTTCTCCGGAACAAACAGATTCCTCTAGTGAAGGTCTTATGGCGCAGCCAGAGAGTGGAGGAAGCCACTTGAGAGGTAGAGTCTGAGATCAGGGATAGGTTCCCAGAGTTATTCAGGTATATTCTGGGGTCGAAATTTTATAAGGAGGGAGAAAATGTAGCATCCTAGATTCTGAAAGCCTTTTCGGTAAAAGTTTCGGGGTTAGAAATGAGATTCAGTGAGAGATTGGGAGTCTGGTATAGTTCATGGGTGAGTTGGTAAGTTTTCGAAGCCATGTGGCTTCCGTTGGAATCCTTTCGGAAGGATTCGAGTGAGCGAATGCGCGGGAAATGAACTAAGTTCATTTTCCCTGGTGCACGCCCGTGCATGGCATAATATTTAAGTGAGAGCCGAGAGAAATGTCATTTCTTTTCTCACCCAAGTTTCTTTTAGCCATTTTCTCTCTTCCATTTCAGCTCCTCCTGTTCCTAAAGAGGGAATCCAGCTGCAAGAAGCTCCCAATCCGGTTAGAGAGCCAAGAGATTAGAGATTTGTGAAGTTTCCCGAAGCATGGAGAGAGGTAAGTGTTCTTCACTTCTTCTCGCATTTTTCCCGGCTTGCTTTGTGATGTTTGATGCCATGGATGCGTCCTTTGCGTGTTGATGAATGTTGGGAATGATTCTATGGCTTTGCATGTTGATTTGGTTGATAAATTTCCATTCTTGAAGCATGCATGTGTGTATGTATGGCTTTAGTGAGAGAAAGAAGATGTTTCCATGGTAGATTCCATGATTGATGATGCATGTTGCTTATGGAGCTTGAATTGTGTTGTTTGTGCTGGGAATGTGATATTGAAGTGTGATTGCAATTGAATGTGATTTGGTATGCATTTGAGGCAAGTTTCTAGGCGGTGCTTTGTTGGAGAACCAGACGCACGACCGTACGCCAGTATGGCACGACCGCGAGTCTTCGTTTTTCCAAACGCACGCCCGTGTACACGACCTGTGCACGGTCAGAAATTGCCCATGCATGCCCGTGGATCCCACCATACACGCCCGTGCGTAAGCGTTTTTAGTGAAGATGAATAGTAAATTCCAGTAGCTTGCACGACCAGGCGCACGACCAGTGCACGGTCCCGTGCGTCCTGGTGCACGCCCGTACACGTTTCATGCACGCCCGTGCATCAGCAGTTTTTCAGAAAAAGAATATTAATTGACTAATTAAGCATGCGAATTCCGAACAAAGGCTAATTGGCTTCAGATAAGCATCAGATGAGCATGAAATCAGATAATAAGCTGCATATGCATATCATGGCATTACATGTAGCTTCAGAGAGGATCAGGGGATCCGAATTCAACAGTTTTCAGAACCCGATGTACGGGTAAGAGTATAGGTGGAACACGAGGGGGCATCTGTAGGATTCAGCTTCTGACACCAGTCAGGATGCTCAGCAGTGTTTCAGTTTCAGCTCTCTGACACCAGTCAGATCGAAGCAGTGTTTCAGTTTCAGCTCTCTGACACCAGTCAGATCGTAGCAGTACAGGATGCATATTCAGCTTTCTAGCCAGTAGCTAGACGGTTCAGCCCACATGGCCAGGATGTCGAATCCCTGTGTTCACCAGTCTGATCAGCACAGTAGGTACCATCGGGTACAGAGAGGTATTCAGATGCATGCATCCAGTATTTTCAGTTATCATGACATGACATATACATCATGACATGAACACATATGATAGTAATGAATGAATGAGATCCAGATGATCAGTTTTCAGATACCAGCAAGCGCGTAGATGTATGATTAGGGCCGAGGCCCAGGTATGTTTGATTTATATGACTGTTTGTGCTTGCCTGGGTATTGAGGGAAGTAAGGAGCGCTTACTGGGTGATCTTTATCACTCATCCCCCTCCTTCTTTCATCCTTTTCAGGTGGTTCGTGCTGGGTTCGAGGAGCGGTTGGATCGAGGCTAGCGGAGAGGGCACGCACACACCCCGCGATCAGTATGTATATGAGTTTTGGACCTGTGTGGTCATTTTGTAAATGTTCTTGTATCCTGATGTACAAAAACAATATATGTATATGTGAAAAGGCCAATGGGCCCATTGTACAGAACAGTTCATGTATATATTTCAGTGATGTCTATTTTAGCTTCCGCATGTGCAGAATTGTATGGTTTTGGTTTCAGATTTTATTTTCGTAGGATTCCCGTCGCGGGTACCCATATTTTCGGTTTATTAATAAAAGCTCCCCATAGTTATTCAGCAGCAGGGGTGCCCGTGGCGGCTGGTCCTACATATACATGGAGTTATTTGATGGTTATTTAATTGTGGAAACATTGCACAACTTAAGCGCAACGTGTATAAACCGTAATGGTTGCTAGACAAGTTTGTACATGCTATAATTGTATTGTTCATGGGCATACATGTGAGTGTCAAGGGCTTGTATGGTTCATGGCCACACACATCGATCTCAATCTATTTAAAATTTGATATCTGGCCATATAAAATTTTGATATTCTCTAACAATCGAACTATATGCACTTGAATTACTGGATGACACATACATTGATTTCAATCAATTTAAAATAATTTGTTGTTATCCTTCTAAATTGATTAGAATTTTTTTACAATACTCCATGATGTAACATTGTAGATGTCCTATTCTCCCTGCACTTGTGTAAGTTAAACGTGCATGCAGTCTTTGCATTATGCCTTTTGAACCAATTTTCCATTAAATATTTCTTCGATTTGATTAAAATGATCTTAAACTATTGATTCTAGTTTTTTTTTTTTTTCCCTATGTGGTGTGTTGCACTTGCTTCTTCTTCACTCTAAAAATTTTCATTGATATCGATATATATAGCTACAGATGGTGATAGAGTTGTTTTATTAAAAAACTTAATAGATTGAATTCATGTGATCTTCAATCTATATTATATATAAGCAAAATAATTAGTAGAAATGTGGAATTAATCACAAACGAAAAGGAAAAATTGATAACAAATTATGAGCAATTGAGAATAAATTTTGAAATTGAGATTGAGAATGTGAATTGAGATTGATAGAGTTGAGAGAATTGAGAAAATGTAGATTAGAGGTGAACAAGGGGTTTATATAGAAGAGAAAAAAAAAG
>JAJEJH010000440.1:2177-75375 GCA_026122585.1 Anacardium occidentale
TTGGCTTTGCCTCAGGAGGGGCTAGATTATGAGATCTACACAAATGCTTCGCACCAGGGGATTGGTGCAGTGCTGATGCAAGCTGGTAGAGTGATTGCCTATGCTTCCAGGCAATTAAAGGATCATGAGATGAGGTACCCTACTCATGATTTAGAGCTTGCAACAGTGGTTTTTGCTCTCAAGATTTGGAGGCACTACTTGTATGGAGTTCGATGCTGTATCTTTTCAGACCACAAGAGTCTGAAGTACTTCTTCACCCAGAAAGAGTTGAATATGAGGCAGCGACGGTGGTTAGAGTTAGTCAACAACTACGACTGTGAGATCAGATACCACCCGGGCAAAGCAAATGTGGTTGCTGATGCTTTGAGTCGCAGACTTACCTTATCCAGTTTGTCTGTTCAGAGTGAGTTTCAGAGTGAGGTCATCAGAGAACAGATAGAGATTGTTTCAGTTGGGTTTTCGAGGCTTCAGATTGTGTCTACCTTATCAGATAAGATCAGAGAGGCACAGATGTCAGATCAGTGGGTACAGATGATGGTACAGAGGGTATTAGAGGGCACAGTGCCAGATTTCGAGATTAGAGATGAGATTCTGAGATTCAGGGGCCGAGTTTGTGTTCCCGATGACTCAGAGTTGAGGCAGAGAATCTTGTCAGAGGCCCATAGTTCAGCGTATTCAGCGCATCCGGGCAGTACCAAGATGTACCAAGATCTGAAGAGAAACTTCTAGTGGTCAGGCATGAAAAGAGATATAGCAAACTTCGTGGCCAGATGCCTATTGTGTCAGCAGGTTAAGGCTGAACATCAGAGACCATCAGGGTTGTTACAGCCGTTGAGTGTGCCTGAGTGGAAATGGGAGAGCGTTTCTATGGATTTCATATCCGGATTACCCAGAATCAGAGAGAGATTTACTGGTATTTGGGTCATAGTGGACAGACTGAGTAAGTCAGCCCATTTTCTTCCAGTCAGAGATGGCATGTCGACTGATCAGTTGGGTCGGTTATATGTCAGGGAGATAGTCAAATTGCACGGAGTTCCTAGAGTGATTGTGTCAGATCGAGACTTCAGATTCTTATCAGCTTTCTGGAAGAGTTTACAGAGGGCACTTGGGACTCGTTTGCATTTCAGTTCAGCCTATCATCCTCAGTCAGATGGTCAGACTGAGAGGGTGAATCAGATTCTGGAAGATATGCTCAGAGCGTGTTGTTTAGACTTCCAGACGAGTTGGGTTGACTTGTTGCCATTGATGGAGTTCGCATATAATAATAGTTACCAGTCAACTATTCAGATGGCTCCATTTGAGGCACTTTATGGTAGAAAGTGCAGATCTCCCTTGCACTGGGATGATATTGGTGAGAGAGACTCAGTATCAGCAGTCGTGGGTCCAGAGATGACTCAGCAGATGATTGAGCAGATCAGGGTAATCAGGCAGAGAATGAAACAGGCCCAGGATCGCCAAAAGAGTTATGCAGATGTGAGACGTAAGGAGTTAGAGTTTGAGGTCGGGGATTTTGTATTCCTGAAAGTTGCTCCTTACCGTCATATGTTGAGATTTGGCAAGAAGGGCAAGTTGGCCCCAAGGTTCATCGGACCTTATGAGATCCTGGAGAGAGTTGGCCCAGTTGCTTACAGATTAGCATTACCGGCCAGTATGGACAGATTCCATGATGTCTTCCATGTATCTCAGCTGAGGAAGTACATCAGAGATCCTTCTCATGTGCTAGAGCTTCCAGAGTTGGAATTGGTAGAAGATCTGAGTTATCCAGAGATGCCAGTTCAGATCTTAGACAGAAGGATTAAAGTTCTCAGAAATAAAGAGATTCCTTTGGTCAGAGTTCTGTGGAGGAATCAGAGTGTGGAAGAGTCCATGTGGGAACTAGAATCTGAGATCAGAGATAGATATCCCGAGCTTTTCAAGTAATTTCGGGGACGGAATTCTTATAAGAGGGAGAGATTGTAACATCCCAGATTCGGGGTCAGTTTGAGATTTTTGTGAATTCTAGGGTTGTGTGTATGTTTT
Source organism: Anacardium occidentale (assembly GCA_026122585.1). NCBI lineage: Eukaryota > Viridiplantae > Streptophyta > Magnoliopsida > Sapindales > Anacardiaceae > Anacardium > Anacardium occidentale. The sequence continues at coordinate 4,197 of JAJEJH010000440.1, forward strand.
GGGGTGAAATAGTGGTTTTTAGAGAGTTTTGTGGCTTGTGCATGGATCCGTTTAGGAGGATTTGCATGCGAGCGCGGGAAAATGGCATTTTTGTAAATTTTTCCTGCCATGTACGCCCGTACATGAGATAAGTTTCAGCCACCTTGGTTTTAAGTCGCGCTTATCCGCTTCCAAACCCATTTTCACCCAAAGTTTTCTTTTCAATTTCAGAGAACATCAACCCTAGGAGGGAAGAGCAGCTTCCAGGACCTTCCAATCAAGCTTGAGCTAGAGATCTTCTTGAGAGAGAAAGCATGTCTAAAGGTAGGCGCTTCTTACCTCTTTCCCTTGAGTTTTTGTTATGTTTGATTCATGCTTGATGCGTGTGAGTTGATTCCAACATGCTTGTAATGTTCTCTTTGTGTGCTGATGATGATTTGAGATGAATATGATGATGATTGATGCATATGTTTATGCTTATGTGTGAGAATATATGTTTATGTATGTTTGGAGATTGGGTTGGATGATTTTCATGAGATTTGAAGTTGTTGGAAGTTTAATTATGCTTATTTGAAGTGTTTGGCATGTGATTTATGCTTGATTTGAGTTTGGGTTGTGTTTTTGGCCGGAATCGAGTTGATTCCCGACGGTCATGGAGGTGCAGAGCAGGATGTACGCCCGTACACCCGCAGTGTACGCCCGTACATCATGCCTTTTCTTCAGCATGTACGGCCGTACATGGCTCATGTACGCCCGTACATCAAGGCAAAATGAGAATTTTTCCAGAAATCACAGAATCGCGCACAACCACATGCACGACTTGCTCACGGTCCCGTGCACATGCATGTACGCCCGTACACATGATACGTACGCCCGCACGTCAAGCAGAAAAGAGAAAAATAAGTTTTAAATGAAAAATATGCATAGTAAACTCTATCCGAGTGATAGAAAACAGTAAATTGAGCTCAAATAAGATACATGATGCATCATATGCATATGCATAGCATGACATGCCATGCAGTGTTTTCAGAAACGGATCCGAGGATCTGAATTCATGTTTTCAGTTGAAAAACACAGATTTCAGAGGTGAATACGAGGGGGCACTTGTGAGTTTCAGCACCCGTGTCACCAGGAGTTATATACTCATTACTAGCCCTATGTATTGGCATGTGCCGGGTTGCTCAGCTAGTAGTTTAGTTTTCTTGGTCCGAGGATCAGATGAGTTTTAGCACGAGGCGCTCAGATCAGTTCAGTTTCCAGGCCCAGGCCTGATGGCATCACGTGGGCCATACAGTTTGTGGCACGTGTTTGCAGAGGAAACTCACATGGCCAAAGTGCCGAATCCCTGTATTTCATCAGTTTGCGCAGCACAGTTTTCAGCATATCATGGTACCCCAGGGTACATAGTTTTCAGTACAGCTTTCAGATAAAGCTATTATGAGATTTTCAGATATAGGATCCCAGGATCCAACAACAGTTTTCATGAACAGTTTTCAGAAAACTATTTTTAGTAAACAGGCCCAGGCCTAGTTATGATTTCAGCATGTTATCATATCATGTCATGATTATATGACACAGTGCATATCATTCAGAGAATGATAAGACAGTAAGAAACTGTAAACGAACAGAACATGAATTACGTGTAAAAGACACGAACAATAGTAACAGTACAGATCAGATCAGAACAGTTCAGTTTATGATTTCAGTCAGAGTTCGGTGCGTCAAGTTTGACCTCTCGGATTACTCTTCACTCTAGGTTGTTTACGTATACTAATATACGTATTTTACGACCCAGTATGAGGTAGTATCCGATCCGTGAAGATGAGACCGTCAAAGTGGTTTTCAGTTGAGCCTGTTCAGTTGTGTTGAGGTGGCAATCCTTCGAGAAGGGTTGGTTTAGGGTCTGAGGATATGAAGTGCTTACTGAGTGATTTTATCACTCACTCCCTACTTTCCTTTCTCTTGCAGGTAGGTTGTTGGGAGCTGGGAGGAGGAGTCTGCTGCTATCTGGGATCCAGTTTACTTCAGTTTGTTGTATGCACATGTATATATTTTTCCGCGAATATTTTAATATAATCAGTTTTAATTGGGCATGTATATATGTATGTATACATTGTACTACAAGTCTTCCGCTGTGATATGTTAGTTCAGTTAAGCATTTCGGTCGGGTATTATTGACCATATTTTCTTTATTTAATTATTATTTTTTTATTAAGCAGTGAACAGTAATACCCTTCTAGGATGTCTTACAAAGGGGTAGAATTGTCATTTTAGAGAGTCTTGAGGGGTAGAAGAGCCATTTTAGAAGTCTTTTGGGACTTGAGTGTAGTTTCTGCGCTTGTGGGGGTGGAAATGGCTATTTTCCACTACACACGACCGTGTGCCCAGGACACACGACCGTGTGTCTTGCCCAGCCAGCTTTATTAGTTTATTTTCTTTCCAGTGCGCGCAGATTTCAGTTTTCCCAGCTCCCAGCTTATTTTCTCTTCTTCTTCCTCAGCTCCAGTGAACCCTAGAGTTCCAGAGAGAGATCCCCCAGCAGCTCAGCTTCAGATTAGAGATCCAGAGTCTTCCAGGGAGAGAGATAGAGCTTCCATGGCGCGAGATAAGTGTTTTCCTTACTTCTCTCACCGTTTTCAGAGCCTGATTGGCTATTTCCAGTGTATGAGAATGTTATGTGTGCTTGTTTGAGATATTTCCAGCATGCTTGAGCTGTGATATGATGGATGATGGCATGATTAAGTGGTTTTCCATGATTTGAATGCATATATACGGTTTCCAGATGATATATGCTTTATTTATGTTATATGGCGTGTTTGAGTTGATGATTTGATGATTATTTGCGTGATTTCAGCAGTAGTATGTGTTTATGTTTGATGATTTGGAGTGTGGAAGTGCTGGTGTGGGAATTTCTGGATTTTCAGACGCCATCTGCAGTTTCTGGGTCGAGCACACGACCGTGCGTCCTCATTTCTGCATGGGACACGGCCGTGCATGCTGCCCGTGTGCGTCTGAAAACCCAAACACACGCCCGTGTGCCCGAGTGACACACTCCCGTGTGCTTTCTTCCCCAATTCCACACGCCCGTGTTGCTGAACACGGGAAGAAGAGGAAGGCAGACACACGCCCGTGTGCCCGAGTACACACGCCCGTGTGCCTTGCCCAGTTTGCATGAAATTATTCCAGAATCACGCACGCCCAGGGACACAACTGGCACACGGTCCCGTGTGTCTTGACACACGCCCGTGGGTCCCAGAACACACGCCCGTGCACTTCAGAAATCAACAGTAATTAATTTTAAAAGAGAATTAAGCCACTCTAAACCAAGTCTAAGCACACAGAACTCAGAATTAATATTAGAAATCAGCATTTCATGCATGATTATCAGCATTTAGCATGACATGCCATATCAGATATTTTCAGACTGGATCCAAGGATCCAATAGCATGATTTTCAGATATACATATATGATTTTTCATATATCAGATAGGGGTGAATACGAAGGGGTACCTGTGAGTTCGCACACCCGCTAGAGAGGGAAACCAACGTCCGCTAGAGAGGACATGGTCACTGACCAAGCTCATCAGAGAGAGTGCTGGTTGTGCATCAGTAGATTCATTAGGATTTGAACTCACACGGCCAGGGTGCCGAATCCCTGTGTTCATCAGTCTGGCCAGCACAGCAGATATTTTCAGATATTTCAGAGATTTTCAATACTTTCTGATACAGATTTCAGATATACTATACGTATATATTCAGGATCTTCGGATCACAGTTTTATTATCAGAAAGAGTTTTCAGAAAAGACAGTTTTTCAGAAAAACAAGCCTGAGGGCAAGTTTTTACAGTTTTTAGCATACATGATATCAGCATATACATTTCATTGTTATGTACAACACCTCATGAGAAACAGAACAGTAACCGAACAGAAATATAACAGAATTCAGTAAGAAACTGTCTAGCAGAACCTCCTACGTGACGAGTCACATAGTCAGTGAATTGTTTGACCTGCGAGCGTAGTGTTTGGAAACGCTTGCTGAATGACTTTGTCACTCACTCTTTCCCCTGTTTCCTTTTGCAGGTCAGTAGTTCGAGGCTGAGCTGGAGCGAGACCGCTACGAGATTTTGGGGATATGGCTCGGCAGCAGCAGATAGCATGTTGGCTCGCATGCTTTAGTTTTCTCATGTATATGTGTGTATTACATCTTAGTATACACTGTATGACAGTTTATTTTTATACATAAGCAGCCTGGGATTTTCCACGCTTATATTTAATTTACTTTCATAGTAAATTATGTTTACAGTTTCTTTATCAAGAAAATTTTTATACAGCAGCAGTTCTTTTCTGTAGAGATCCCCGTCTCAGGTATATTTTATTATTATATGAACAGTATTTTCCGCAGCCTGTGGCGGGGGTCGCTACATTGATCAAGATAAAATCGACTTTAAATGAAATTGATGCAACATTCTAAGGTTAGAATTATCTTTTTAGACTAAAATTTAGGGTTAGAAGTGTGATTTTATGATAAAGATAGAGTTGGGAGAGTTTACGGGCAAAATAATAGTTTTAAGAGTTTGTGGAGCATACGCATGAATCTTACTAGGAGGTTTTTTCATGCAAAGCGTAGGAAAGTGGAAAATTTCCCATTTTTCTGCCATGCACGACTGTGTAACCTAAGGAGCACAACTGTGTGTGTCTGTTGCTTAAGCTGCCTTACTTAAGTCATGCTTATCTTTTTTCTATCAATATTCTCACTCAAATTTCCTTCAAATTTTAAGAGAATCCTAACCTTATGAGAGAAAAGCAGCATTTAGAGATTTCAAATGAAATTAGAGAGAGTGAGATTTTTATATAAAGAAAAGCTTGTTTAGCCATGACAAGAGGTAAACGTTTCCTTACCTTTTTTCTTTGCTTTATTGGCATATGATTGTTGTTTGTTTAAGTTTTGATGATGATTCTAGCATGTTTATGATTTCTATGATATCACTAAGTAAAGAAATGATAATATAAAAGGGATAATAGTGAAGGCTGCTCTTTAGAAATATGATTTGTATGTATGTTTGTATATATGTAATTTTAAAGAGTTTTGGATGATTGATTGTGGAAATTGATGTTATTGATGTGATAAACTTGTGCCTATGAAGTATATTGAATGTAAAATATAGTTGATGATGATTGATTTGCATTTGAAATGAAATTTGAGGGGATTAACCTTGTTCAGCCATAAAAATGGTGAAATAGAGCAAAACGTGTGACCGTAAGACGCACACTCGTGCAATTATGCTTTACAAGGTCACAATCGTGTTCATGAAATCGTGCACGACTAGATCTGAGCAAAGTTAAGATCATGCAGGGTAAAGTCACGACTATGCGTCTGTAGAAGGATAGAAATATTGTAAATTTTATAGAACTAGTATAGTTTCTTGCACGACCAGACACATAACCATATAACTTATGCACAAGTGCGAGTCAAGGCATGCATACATGTGCACCAAGTAAAATTCAAGGATGTAGCTTTATTTAAAGCACGCAGCACAAAGAACACTATGCAACATCCACATAACACTATTATAAGTTAAGAAAAGAAGAAATCACACAACATGAGCATATCATGACATAACATGCCATATAAGTGTTTTTAAAAGGAATCAAAGGATTCAAATGTATGTTTTTAAAATAGAAAATATGATGCTTCAAATATCTTTTTAAGGGTGAATATGAGAGGACACTTATGAGTTGCATGTCCGTTAAAGAGGGAGCCAATGGTAGTTACAGTCAGAGATATACACAGACTTGTATCAGTTATCAGTTTTTCAGTTTTCAATTCTTGACCGCATGTCAACATATTAAAGTTCACATAGTCAGGGTGTCGGATCGCTATATTCATAAGTTTGATTAGCACAACAGATTTTCAGTTATGATGTTTTCAGATATACTTTTATTTCAAGATCTTCGGATTAATACAGATAAATATTTTCAAAAAGTCTGGCCCAAGGACAAAGAGCATATTTTCAATATAATTCATATCATGACATGAAATGGTAACTTAGATTGATCAACAAGTAAAAGTATTAGATAAAGTCATTTATGTAAAAGTTGAAACAAAAACTTATTCAATTGTAACTATAAAGAAACAGAACATTGGTTGTGACTAAAGCAGTTAAGGAAACATTTATTGAGTGATTTATCACTCACCCTTTTATGTTTTCTTCAATGTAGGTAAATTAGATAGGTGTTAATGAGGGATAAGCCGGCTATGGCTACAAGAGGAAATCAATATAGTTTTGAACAAGAAAGCATGATAGTGGCTCGCATGCTTGTATATGTCTCATGTATGCTTATATGATGATCATGCATGCATCTAGTCTAGTATGTACTGTTTAGTACTATTATGAATAATGATAAACGATGATATCCAGTATGTTTATATGTAATCAGAGTTTTCAACCCACCATTATGTGATTCATGTCTTTTTACTTCCACTTGTATTATTTCAGTCAATTTTTGTACGATTTTTACTATATATATTTGTAAAGGATTCTATTAAATATTTATTTATTATGTTAATTACAAATATATACAGAAACAGTAGTATTTACAACAGCGGGTCTTACAACCAATCATGTGATTGATGAGTTCTAGTTATGAAATCTCGGATGCTTTATTTGTCAAGTATAAACAAGACAAGATTCGCCCAATCATTGAAAAAAAAAAAAAAAGCTCCCTACCATCAATCACACCCACCTCTATTCTTCTAATTGCAACTAACATCGCCCAAACTCCAATTTTTAATAGTCAATCAGTTATTTTTTTTTTATTTTCTTTTTATTTACTTTCTACTTTAAAACCATTGTAAATGGTGATGTTGTGATTTAGACTGTAACATTTCTTTTCCTTTTAGCAAATGGGATGGGACAATTTTGAGATAGAGGAAATTACGAGTTGAAGGGTTGGATGAGGAAGAAGACATTCTTCAATAGAATGAAAGCGACAGACAAAGGGGGCCGTAAAGTGTAAACGCAGATTCCATGTGGTGCAAATCAGGAATTTAGAAAAAACTAGTGTGGGAAAATGTATTTTGGTCATAGAACAACAACAACTGTCAAAATAGTAATACTTACCGTAATGATGACATTTTGGTCCCAGCCAATACAAAAATCTCATAATCACCATTAACTTTAGATAATGGGCCATTCATATTCTCCACCTAAGTGGAAACAATAATGGCAAAGTATTTTTACTTTAAACCCTAAATTTCGTTCTTGTCCGGCTTTAGATATATTACCGCAAATACAAACTTAAGTCAATAAATGATAAAGGTTTAAAGTGAAAATTTTCCAATTATGATAGTTATGAATAAAGCTATCGATTTTCGGTATCATCTGTAAATATTGACTTTTCTTTTATACGAAATTCAATTATAATCAAATTTAACACGATTTAAAATTAAAATAGGTTATGTCTATATTAATATGATACCAATTTCAACTGACCTAAATTAACTTGACTATTTAAATAAATATTACCATACAATAATTTGTTAGTGAAAAAATTTAAATGAGATTAGGGTTGAAAATTTTTAACATAGTTTTAATTCAAGTCAGATTAAGGTTTAAGGTTTTTGATCCAAAATCCAAACTAATATGATTCAATACAATATAATATAATACAATCTAATGATATAATATGTTAGGTTTAGTTATGAACTTATGATTGGAATTACGGTAAGATTTGGTCTCTTTTGATTAGGGTTGGATTGATTTAAAGTCACATTTGAATAAAACTTAGTTTGAGATTGACTCGAGTAAATAAGTTGAGACTTAAACTTGATTTGAAAATAATTTAACTTTAGATTAATCTGTATTGACTCAAATTTAAATGTTTGGACTAGTTCGAACTCAATTTGTTTTTTGAAATGAGTCTATTACTTAGATTGAACTTGACTTATTCGATTTGAGATTGAATTCAGGCTCAAACAATTCGCATTGGATCTAACTCTATCTTGGGCTAGCAATATTAGACTTTTGATGTATGATTGATTTAGTCCGAACTGAGACTAAACAATAACCAAAACCCAAAAGAATTAGTTTAAAATCAATGAATTAAGACTTGAACTTATCTACGAAATAATTAAACTTTAGATTAGATTTAAATCGGCTTAAATTCTGTCTCATTTTATGAAAACAAGTCCAATATTTAGTTTAAATTTGGCTTATTCGATCTAAAATTAAATATAAATTCAAATAATTCAAATCAAATATACGTAAATATATTAAAATAAAAATAATTAAATATTATGTAAACTCCTAAACAATTAAAGTACTTTTAAATTACAAATCATAATATCAAAATTATTATAAATTATATATCTAAAACTGATAATATAACAACAATAATCCTAACGGTTTATACAAAGACGTGAAATATGGTATTAAAGCCATTCGACGAGGAGATCAAGATTTGGAAGGGGGTAATAAATATCTTGACAATTTACTTTAAGTTACAACTTGCATGGTCACATTGTCCACATTTTGAAGACTTTTAACAACAATAATAAAAGTTGAGTGCAAAATAACTATGCACAACCTGACCACCAGGAAAGGAGTGTGGTGGTGGTGGTGGTGGTGGTTGTGGGTCCTACGTTTTGCTTTTTTACAGAAGTCTTCACGCGGTGCTACTGGAAACCCGTTCCAATAGCGTCAAAACAGGGAAATACGGAGAATTGTCAATGGTAAAAAAGTAAATCCAGGTGCTCCAAATCAATTAAAAGGTTTGAATCCTGAAACAGAGAAAATAGGGAAGGCGTGAGAAGGATGGAGAGCGACCTGCAAGCTTGCATCGAAACAATCATGCACAAACATTAATGCGGCGAAAAAAATAAAATAAAATAAAAAATAAAAAAAGACCCACTTGAGAAAGCCTTAATTGTTTCAGAGTAGACGTTTAATTGCCGCTAAATGTGGTGCTTGATCGCTCACTGTCGCTCTGAAATGAAGCCGTCTTTGAATGACACACAAGATAAATATATTGCATGTTTGTCTCGTTTATACACTTACGCATGATTTTTATTTTATTTTATTTTTAAATCTCTTATTTGCCCCTTTTTTCTCACTAAAATTCCACCGTAAATAGCCCTCAAATAAGTCTTTGTTGTTGTTGTTTGTTGGTGAGCTGTTCCTCACTCGGTGATTTTCCTTGACTTTTTAAAGTAATTTACGTGTAAATTTGTTTTTGGGGTGTTATCCATGGGTGATAATTATTACTTGGGTCGTTTTTGTTATTATTTTTGGTGGGGTTTTAATATGGAAAACAGTTATCTTCTTCAGTGGGATCTCAAGACTTAAAGGGGAAGACATTGTTATTATTTTTATTTATTTTGTGGGATTTTGTGGGATTTGATTGGTGTCTCTTCTTGCTCTCACCTTATCGACGGTTAGGGTTCTACAGATAATTTTAGTACTGATGTTTTTGAAATTTTAGTGAGTGTAATATGGGTGGTTCTGTTTTGTTGTTTGTTTGAACGTGTCTATTGTACACATAGCAATTTGCAGCTGCTGTGTGTTTTGATAAAGAAATGAGTTGCTTTTCTTGTTTTAGTCGAAAGACAAAAGACATCAAAGTCGATATTGATGATGGTACTCGATCTACTTCTCACCAATCTTCTATATCTTTTCATTTCAATTATTAACTGTTCTTTATTCTTCCATAAATTCTGTTTTAAGAGTTAGGCTCATATTAGTTTCAAGTTTTAAGTTTTGATTTTGTTTAATTTTGACTGGGGGCTGTTAATAATGAGTGTTTTAGGTGCAGAAAATGGGAGAGTTCATGATAAGGAAAATGACGCAAAAAGAGCAGGTGGGGCGCGTGGTTTCACATTTCGTGAACTAGCTATCGCGACGAAGAACTTTAGAGATGTGAATTTGATTGGTGAAGGAGGTTTTGGAAAGGTTTACAAGGGGCGTTTGGAATCAGGCCAGGCAAGTTAGCTGCTTTATATTTTTGATGGTTTTTTCTAGTGAAAGTGTCTCTGTTCACTCTGTTAATCTAACTGTGTTTATAGATTAGATTGTAGATATATAGATATTATATTGTGGGTTTAGATTTGATTCGATTTGGGTACTTTGACCAGATTGTTGCGGTCAAACAACTTAATCATGAAGGTGATCAGGGGCATCGAGAGTTCATTGTGGAGGTTCTCATGCTGAGTCTTTTACACCATGCTAATCTTGTTACTTTAATTGGCTACTGTACTGCTGGAGATCAGAGATTATTAGTTTATGAGTATATGCCAATGGGTAGTTTGGAAGATCATCTTTATGGTAAAGTTTTTAAAGTATTGAACTCTGTTAATTACTTACTATTCTCTTTGTTTTGTTGTTTGATTTTCGAATTCCTGATTTGTGTAACATTATAGTTTACCTTTATTTTGTTTGTATACATGAGAAAAAACTCCTTGAATTTCGTTGGAGCTGTGGCATGACATATTTGTTTACACAGATGCTCTCTCTTTTATTTATTTTTTATTTTTTAGACTGTTGTAGTTCTTCTAGATTTTGAAGTGTATGTTCATGCACTAGTGTAGGTTTTTTACTTCATATCACACTCGGTTTTAGATCTTCCTAGTTCACAGCCTTACTTGCTCACAGCAATGTTTAAGTTTTGTGTCACTGTATACTCTTTATGTGATGTCACTTTGATCGTGATTTTACCTTTTATAGGATTACTTGGGAGAACTTCATTTTGAACCTTATTCAGAATCTTTATACTTTGAATATGTTAAGCACTTTTTCATTGTCTCAAGTTATCTATATAATCTGTGTGATATAATGATCAAATATATTGAAATTACTAACAAAGACGGAAGATGGTAAGGATAATTTAAATACTTCTTCTGTGCAGATATGGAAGTTCACCAAGAGCCACTGAGTTGGAACACACGCATGAAAATTGCTGTTGGTGCTGCTCGTGGCCTTGAGTATTTACATTGCAAGGCAGATCCTCCGGTCATTTACCGTGACTTAAAGGCTGCAAATATTTTGCTGGATAATGACTTTAATCCAAAACTCTCTGATTTTGGGCTTGCCAAATTGGGACCTGTTGGTGACAATACACATGTTTCGACTAGGGTGATGGGTACATATGGATACTGTGCCCCTGAGTATGCCATGAGTGGCAAATTGACTGTAAAATCTGATATTTATAGTTTTGGTGTTGTTCTTTTGGAGTTAATCACTGGGCGGAAGGCAATAGATCTTAGTAAGGCCTGCGGGGAACAAAACCTAGTGGCTTGGGTGAGTCAACACCCTATTTTTCTTTCTTTGTTGAATTGATGGCTTTGCTATAGTTTAACAAGAGTGCTTGTTTATCATCTTACGCATGCTCCCACTCTCTGGAAATCCTTTCTCCTATCGGTTTTGCTGGACTTTGTATGTAGCATCCTAGATTTCGTGCATGGATGTCCCACTGTGTTGCTTCATTGTTATTATTTTTTGGTCATGTGTGTGTCATTATGCATCAACTGTGAAAATCGTATTTGAATTCTAGCAATTATGGGAATCAGGAACTTTTTAATATAAGTTCTTTGGCTGCATTTATATAGTATTGCTTAAACCCAGTAACAAGAATTTAATGAAAACAGTGGTTATTTGATGGTTGAATGATTCTTCTTGCTGCTATTTACATGATCTGTATCTTCTCCTTTCCCTTGCAGTCTCGGCCATTGTTAAAAGACCAAAAGAAGTACTTCCACCTGGCTGATCCTCGGTTGCAAGGATGCTTCCCTCGCCGCTGTTTAAATTATGCAATTGCTATTACTGCTATGTGTCTAAATGAGGAAGCCACTTACCGCCCTATGATTGCTGATATTGTTGTAGCACTTGACTATCTGGCCTCCCAGAGTGAGAAGAACCCACCTAGCGCCAACATTGCCCGTTCATCAACAACTGAATTTTCTAGAGGTTCTTATTCTGGAAAGAGTACATCTGCCTGAATGTTTTTGGTTTCAAGCTGCTGCAATACAACAATCTGATCACTGTAAGTAATTCAGGCAATTTTAAGTTGGGTTTGTTTCATGGGACAGCACTTATTGCTTCTCTTATTCATGTGTCTGCAGATGGATTGCGATGTCAAAGCTTTGAAGGAGACCTGTAAAATACTGGAATTAGATATACAAATCTGTATGCACCAAGAGAATACATATAATATTACATGTACATGTATGTATATATTGATCATGGTGTGTAATAGTGGCATTTTTTTTGTCCTTTGAGATCATGACAAAGGTAATCTAAGCTGCTTGTGTTTGGTTGAAGTTGAAGTTGAAGTTGAACTTATGGGAAGGGGAAAGATGAATTAGACAAACTGTGCTTGTTCTTGGATGGCATACTTCGGAAGAAGAAAGTATATCAAGATTTAGTAATAATGTAACAAGCCAAAAAATTAGATAAAATATCTTATAAATAAAGTTTTTTATTCTTTCTATATTACATTCTTTCAGTTTTTATGTAATCAATTTGGAATATTTATGCATCTTTTTATCCCTATTCAATTAATATTATTACGTATAGAGCTGTACCTAAAATGAGATGGATTGGTCTTGAAATCTGATTTGGTTTAGTTTGGTTTGAATATGGTTTGAATTTAAGTAAGAAGAGTTGGTTCATTTTTAAATCAAATTGAAGTCGAATTAGAGGGAGTTTGAATTTTGTTTTTTTTTTTTCTTTTTTTCATTTACACGTTTTAGTAGCTTATCAAGCTAGTTTAAATTTGACTTTTTGGGTTTAAGTTAGGCTTCGGTTAGCCTCAAATCGACCCCTAACAGAACTTGAAACCAATTTTACACCCCTATAAATAAATATGAGCCACAGGACTCACTCCCACTCAAAATTTTATTCAAAGGTAAATTTTCCTTCCTTAATTTTGAAAAATTCAAACATTCATCTATTAAGTAAAGTCAATGGTTAAATTTAATAGTCAACAGTTTAGTTTTAATAGTAAGAAAGGTATTTTAGTCATTTTAATAAATTTTATAAAATAATAAAATAAATTTTATAAAAATAATAAAAATACAAAATATTTGTAAATATTAAAAACATTTACAAATATTAAAAATATAGAAAAAATTAAAAACACTAGTGGTTGTGTCTAACAATAATGAAACCAAATAATTGAAAATGACTAATTGATTCCAACTGTGGTTAGATCTGACCATCCTATTTACTGGAAAATGCTAGATTGGTTACCTCTTAGTTTAAAAAAAGAGGCCAGAGCCAACAAAAACTATCGAAAATATCTAGGCTCGAAAATTTTTTTTTCCTGCTATGGTTGCTAACGGAGGTGGTCATATCTAACTGTTAGCTGTCCTTAAAACCAGATAGTTATTTTTGATCATCTGATTTAATTATTGATTTCTATTGTTATTGACGACGGTAACTGTCTATTTATTTTTTTAAATTTTTAAATATTTAATATATTTATATTTAAATATTATTTTATAATAAATTATTATTTTTTAATAAGGATATTTTAATTATTTTATTAAAAAATAGGTGTTTAAATAAAAAAAAAAAATCAAGGAGAGAAAATTTGTATTTGCGTAAAACCTTGACTCCGGCCAAAATATGAGCGTACACGTTAACCTTTTTCGTTTTTGTTCCATCAATATAAAGACTGTGACTGTAGATTAATGGACAAACCTTATAAAACTTATCAAAATTGGGGCGAGTGCTTTGACCCAAAACGATTGCCGGGTCCTCCAAAATGGGTTGGGCCTGTATTATTATTGGGGCATCCGTGAGATAAATCGAAGAGGATTTTTATCTTCGCAATTTGTCCGTCACCGTAATGTAGATTCTTGAGTTTATAACTTTTTGTCATGATCTATACAATTTTAATCCTGTTCTTAATTTGTTTTTTATAATTTTATTCAAATTATTTAAATTTAAATTCAAGCTTAAAACAAATAAATTGAATTTAAGTTAAAGATTACAGTCATTTATATAATTAAATTGAATTTAATTCTTATCCTGTAAATTTTGAATCGAAACTAATTTTTTGTATTTAATCTAAATTATTCAAATATAAATTTAAGACTAAATTGATTGAATTAAATTTAAATCGAAGATGGAAGAAATTTTTATAAGAAAAACAGATGAGAATTAAATTATTTTATATCAAGGGAGATAGTGGTAATCTAATTGAATAGCTTAGAAAGTAAGCATCATCGGGATAAAACCAAGAGCATATGGACTTTTTTATTGTTTCTTGTGTGACGAAATCTACGAAAAATCTTCTATAAGACCTTAGCAATTTCCAGGCTTTCACCTCTTTCATTTTTTAAATTTCGCTTTCTCCAAGTCTTGGTTTTGTCTCCATCCTCATGTAGATCCCGAATTTATAACCTTTAATCATATCATATATAATTCAAATCACATCTAAGTCCAAATTATTCTTTAGTCAAGATTAAGTTCCAAGTCATTGATGTTAAATTGACTTCGAGCTATTATATTTAAAATTTAAATATTGAATGAAATGAATTGAATTTAAATTAAATATTAAACTCATTTTTATAAATAAATTAATTTGAATATTCAAAATCGATTCGATTAAATTAAATTTAAAATTTAATTTTTTAACTTATTAATTTCAAACTAATTTTTTTAAATTCGAATTCAATCATTCAACCTAAATTGAATTCAACCCTAAGCATGGTCTTACTTTATCCGAGTGCAATGCGGGCTGTTAGGCAAAGTAAGGATTTTTTTTTTTTTTTATTCAAAGTTGAAGCTTGGGCCGGCTCACCGCTTTTCTCTCATTATAATGGCTGAAAAATCAATTTCCCAGTCACATTATACGGTGCCACTTTGATCACAAAAATATATTTAATTCGTTTATCTCCATTATTCATCCTCTCTCAATGCCATGGTTCGTATTGTCTGGTGAACATCCATAATAAAGCCTCTAATAAAAGCAAAAACAAATTTGCTGACAATTTTCCCCAGTCAATTGGGTCCCCTGCTATTGCCAGACTTAATTGTAGTAGTCACAATGTTTTTATACCCAGATTGCATCTTGAATTAGTCAAAGAAATTGATTGGGTTGAAGCCTAATTTGATCAGTAAGATCGATGAAACTCGGTCCATCTGATTGAGCACATGGATTTGGTATGGGTTCCGAATCATGTTTGTGGACTGATGATAGGCTATCCAAAGATTCTTATCCATCAATTGCAGAGAAATTGAATTTTGCGTGTAATAAACTAATCACGAAATGTTCTAAAATAATTAAGCTTTCCAAAGTAGACCAAGTCTTTGCATACCGAGTCATTGATTTTTACTCGGTGTGAATCCTTCTTCAGTCGTTTGAAAAATGTAGGCTCGGAAAACAGTGGCCAGGCTGAACCAATCATAGTATTGAAAAGCTATGCCAATCCCCGTTGACTACTACTTCCCTCCCACCAAATCAAAGTTCTTGTAGCCTTTAGCCACTTCACCTGAAATCATGCACCCCTTTTTTCAATCCACCTGCTACCGCTTTTATCAGATCCAAGGTCGGTGTTATTTTGCCTTGCAGCCACCGATCAAAATATTAACTAACTAGAATGGTATAAAACGCGGGTAAAATAACATTTTATCTAAAAATAATGGAGAATAATATATTCAATCTTTTTCATAATCTCTTCGATATTAAATTCAGTTTCCTACGAACTATAGTCTCGAGTTTCATATGATTACTTCCTTGTATCTTCGTGGGATACGTAGAAATCAATTTCAACCAAATTGAAGTAAATCAGTTAGATTAAAAGTATATATTTATTATTATATTAAGACTAACATAATTACATGTAATTATGTGTGTTTTATAAATAAAAGAATATTGATATGTAAAGGTTTTCTTTTGGTAAAGATAAAACTATGTAAATATAATTTTTGTATATATTTTATATATTTAAATAATATATTATTATATGATTAAACAATTTTAAATTAAAATTTTATTAATAATAAATTAATAATTAATCATACCATCTGAATATATAAAATATATACAAAAATCATTTGTATATAGCATTATTCAATAATAAAATATTCATGGTTACATATTGTGGCTTCAACAATATCGGTAGGAAGATGCTGCTCATGTACCAAAGAAAGCAATTGGTTTTGGGGTTAAGTCTTGGACGGTGATGGAATTAAATTGTGTAATGTCATCGAAGCGCGACATCTTGTATGCAGTGTCTACCACGACACAGACAGACATACACTCTATTTCTACGAAAGAAAAAAAAAGTCCCCTAAATGGTGAATAGTTATCACGATTAGGATTAGGATTGAATTGGATCAGTTCAAATTGAATAAAAATTAGTTGTACATTGATTTTAGATGAATAAACTAATACATAAATTTAATTTTAAAAAATTTAATTTTAAATTAATATAAACTTAAATTTTTGAATTGATTTAAACTCAATTCATTTGTAAAAATAAATTTAATTCATTTAAAAATTTCAATTCAAATAATAGATGGAAACAAAACGTAATAGTTGATTTGATAAATTATATTATATTCTCAAAATTAATTTTTTTATATAGTATATTATTTATCATATTATAAAATATTTGCTTTTGAAAATAATAATAAAAAATTCTAATTCTTATTCTATTATTTTAAAAATATCATAATATTATTATTTTTAATATAATAATTTATACAAGTAATATATCAGAATTTAATGTTTCTCGTAGTTTATTTAACAAATAAATTTATACTAATTGACTATTAAAATTTTAAATACTTATTTATTAATTAAAATCAATTATTAAATATTAATGATTAAAAGATATATTTTTTATTTTAATAAAATTTTAAAAAATAATAAATTAATAAAATAAAATTTATAGAATCAATAAAAATAATAAAATAAATTTTAAATTATAAACAATTTTAAAATTTATAGAATATAACAATTAAAATTAAAAATAGTTATTATTTTTGACAATATTATTGGCATTTATGAGAGTTTTTTTAAAATTTTTTATTTTTAATTATTGTTATATATATTTATTATAATTTTATATATTTTAAATGAGAATATTTTGATCCTACAATACATATACGGTATGGTGATGTGGCTTAAAGGTTGATAGTGAGGCCGAAGGACTTTTTCCCACCCATAGTTTGTAGGGGGGAGTTTTCAAAAACCCGATCTCCCATCTTTCGACTAAATTCAATATTAAATATAATTATAAACAGTAATATTTTAGAGGTAATTTTATTATTTTATGATTAAAATTTTATAAAATAATAAAATAAAATTTATATAAATATAAAATTTTTAAAAAAATTTAAAAAATGTATTAAAAATTTTTAAAAACTTTAAAAAATACAGCAGTCATCGCCGCCGACACCGGCAGGTTGTGGCTGCCTTATTTTTTAAAATTTTTTAATTTTTAATATATATTTTTAATTTTTTAATATTTTTTAAAAATATTTAGTTTTAAAAATTATTTTATAATTTTATTATAAATTTTTAATTTCTAAAAAGGTATTTTAATTCTTTTAATATAAAAATTATAAAAATTGTATCCAAAGGTGGGATATCAGGTTTTGAAAACTTGAGGGTGGGACTTGATTCCCGCCTCAAACTATGGGTGGGAACAAGTCCTTTGGCCTTGATAGTGATTAGTGGCCGATGAAGTCGTAAAAGTTTGCCCCAGGGAAGGTTGTTCGATGGGCCCAACTAGCTCCTGAAATTCTAAATTTGTTTCCATTGATCACGTTGACTTCTCTTTTTCTTTTATTGCTTTTATTTCTTCTGCCTGAGCTTTTCAGGCCATGCCATCCATATGCCGCTATAATCTAACTCATCTTTTGGGCTAGAGAATATCATAAGAAGAAGGCGACAGCAACTAGAGAACCGGGTGAAATAGAAGCAGACAAATCACAAGAAAAAACAAAGGAAAAAACCCTCCAAACATCTCTCTCTCTCTCTCTATTAGTTTTCTTTTCTTCTGCTAGCTGCTCCGTAGCCAGTTGTTTTTTGTACCGAAACAGAGATAAGATCAGAGAGATAGAGTTGCTTTTTACTAATCTGTCAATATGGGTATCTGCTATGGCACGCCTGTTGATAATCATAGTCACAGTCACAGTCACAGTTACAGCCGTAGCCACAGCCCACAAACCACCAAACCTTCCACCCCAGGTACCAATAATCTCCATTTCTGATCATATAGAGAAGGTTTCAATACTAACCATCATCTTCTTTTTTTATTGCTTTCTTATGTGATTTATAGCATATGCAGATGCGAAACTTGGAGACAAGAAACCAAGTAATAATAATCCGGAAGAAAAAATCATCGTGGACGATATGCCTTCAAGTGGAAAAATCGTAACTCCAAATATGAAAATGTTTACTTTAGCTGAACTGAGAGCAGCTACGAAGAATTTTAGACCTGATACAGTGCTGGGTGAAGGAGGGTTCGGTCGGGTTTTCAAAGGTTGGGTTGATGAGAAAACTTACGAGCCAACAAAGGTCGGGGTGGGCATGGCAGTTGCGGTTAAAAAATCGAACCCAGATAGCCTTCAAGGGGTAGAGGAATGGCAAGTAAGTTCAATGATGCTATTTATTTATTTATTTTTTTTTTACCAAGTTTCAGCTATTTCTTCGCAGGAGATTACGATAGTTTTCATATATACAAAATATCCAGTACCAAGGCATTCCTTGCAGACCTGTCAAGGTTAATGTGGATTGCTGGTTGACTAAGCCAAAATCTGAAATTGTAGTCGTTTATTTTTAAGTATTTTTTGGATTTGAATCCAGATCAGTACCATATATTTCCACAGAGTCTTGTGACATATAGGCTGACGCCATGATAATTTTTCCATGAGTTACATACATATTTCCACCATGGTTTGGTCTTAAATCCCCTTAACACCATTATTCTTCCTTTTTTCACTTTCACCGTCTTCTTTCATGTACGTAGCTCTTATTGATTTAGGTTTAGGTGGATTTGACACTGTATGGATGGTGGTTATAATGAGTTTAGTTTTGGATAAGTGGCAGTTGTGACACCTCAGGTTTTCAAAGGATCAAGCTCTAATATTTGAGAGTTCTGATAGGTTTGAATTCGGGAAGATGATAGTTTTGATGGGTTAGGGTTGGATAGGTGAGGGTTGTAACAGTTCAGTTTTCAAATTTTAAGGGTCAAACATAGTTGACCAATTTAATGAGTTTTGGGTTGTGTCGGTGGTGGTCATAGTTTGTTTGGGCTTGGGTGTGCGATAATTTTTGTGAGTTTGTATTTGAATGATGGGCACTATGGTAATTCCAAACGTAAATGATAAGAAATGAGTTACAAGTTTTCAAACTTGAATGCAGGCTAATTTATTATATTTAAAACATTAAAATTTATAAAAGAATATTTCTTTTTCATGTTTTTCAAAAATTTTGGACAGAAAAATTATTGTTTTCCTCTATAACATTATTATTATTTTTTTTTATCAAGTTGAAATTCAGCGTGTGAAATTGTTATGAGAGGTTTGGAAAACTAAATCATTCTTTTTCCAACCATAATGATTTCATTAGAAAATTCTTCACATAATTTTGTTTTTATCTGGGGCCCCAATTATATTGAAGAGTCGCAAATATGAATGGCAATCAGTTTGACTTTTGTTGGTGCAGGCAGAGGTTAAGTTCTTGGGAAAGTTTTCCCATCCGAATCTGGTTAAGCTTCTCGGATATTGCTGGGAAGACAGTCAATTCCTTCTCGTGTATGAATACATGCAGAAGGGAAGCTTGGAAAATCACCTTCTCAGAAGTAAGAAACATGGAAAGTTTCTGTAATCCGCAGACAGCTTTTTGTTATTTTGGGTTCCTAACTAGTTTAAATTTCGTGGCTGAATGAACTTCAACAGAAGGTGCCGAGCCCCTTCCATGGCGTGTTCGCCTTAAAATAGCAATCGGCGCTGCTAAGGGCCTCAGTTTCTTACACTCGTCGGAGAATAGTGTAATTTACCGGGACTTCAAGGCCTCCAACATCTTGTTGGATTCGGTAAAGAGATTAGTTTTTCTTGTTCTTTATAATGGCTTAATATACGTAAATAGTTAGTTGCATTAGGGTTATATTTCATTCAGTTCGAATCCAAAAAAACATGTTTGAGATTGGTTTAAAATCGATAAATTAATTAATATTTAAATTTGGTTAGAAAACAAATAAAATTTGGATTTGATATGATTTGGCTCCATCTCGAATGTTCGGATTAGCTTGAGATTGACTCGAGTACAAAATATCCAATTCGAGATTGGCTCAGAATCAATGAATTGAAATTTGAATTCAATTCGAAAATAATCAAATTTAGGATTCAATCTAATTTTTTTTTGGTAAGTAGATTCAATCTAATTTGATCTGAACTTGAATATTCAAATCCATTCAAACTTTGCTCACTTTATAAAAACAAATCCAATAAATAGCTTAAATTTTGCTCATTTGATCAAAATTTGAATTCGAATTCAAATAATACAGATCAAAATTTGTCCCTAATTACCCCAAGGAGTTGCTTGGTGGTAACTTAGCTTCCTTGCCACAAGGGCAAGGAACCATTCTGGGACCTAGGGTTTACCAGTCTAGTGTAATTAATAGTCAGTAAGAGTGTAAGTTTAGGTTGGTTTTCGTTTGTAAAAAGACAAAAAAAAAAAAAAAAAAAAATTTTACCTAATTTGCATTTTTTGTTTGACCAAACAACTAATTTCTATAAAGGTTTTCTTAGATGACAATGTGCCATACAAAAAGTTTTTAAAAACTAAATACTCATTTTTTATCTAATTTTTTAAAAAATTTTAGAATAAATAACCAAAACACCCTCTATAAGAAAAATTAAATATTATTAATATTAAAATAAAATTTAATATGTAATAATATTAAAATTATAATAAAAATATTAAAATTAATTAAAAATTAAAAAAAAGTCAATATTGTTGGGGCGATGGTCATTGAAAACCTAATTAAGTAGTCGAAAATAGTCATTTGATTAGATTGAAGAACAAATTTGGTCACCTTAATGGTGAAGACAACCAAATTTGATTGTCTTTATCATCCAAACTGGTCGAAAATGATTAGTTTCATCAATACCATTGTTTTCGATCATTTTCAATGGTAGAGACGATCAGATTTGGTTGTCTTTATTAGATTTGACTGTCAATTTCGGCCATCTTACTAGGTTTTTGATATCATGGCTGTTTTTAAAACTTTTTTTAATTAATTTTTAAAATTTTTTATTGTTATTTTATATTTTAAATATCTTTATAAATTTAATTTTATTATTTTTTAATTTCTTTTTATTTAAAAAGATAAAAATATCATTTTAATCAATTAAATTTAACTGTTGACTTTGGTTAACAGATAAATAACGAACTTTTTAAAATTTTTTTAATGATACTTTATTAGTTAAAGAAACCTAGGGAGGGAATTAGTGGTTTGGCTTTTTTTTTTTTTCGTTTAAAACTTACATGTTGCTCTTTGTAGGAATATAATGCTAAACTTTCAGACTTTGGATTGGCAAAATTCGGACCAATAAATGGAAACTCACACGTGACAACTCGTGTTATGGGCACTTATGGTTATGCAGCTCCGGAATATGTTGCAACAGGTATGATATGATTAATAATTCTAAATATTATTTATAATTTAGTAACATTTTAAAAATTCCAAACAATTTAAGCCAAAATTGGCTGGCAGGACATCTATACGTTAGGAGTGACGTGTATGGATTCGGCGTCGTTTTGCTCGAATTGTTGACAGGATTACGGGCACTGGACACTAATCGTCCTTCTGGTAAGCACAACTTGGTGGAGTACATGAAGCCATCTCTTTCGGACAAAAGAAAGCTGAAGAAGATAATGGACCCGAGGCTAGAGGATCAGTACCCTGCAAAAGCAGCCTTCCAAACTGCTGAGCTTATATTGAAATGTCTAGAATCTGACCCCAAAAATCGGCCTTCCATGGATGAGGTCCTGGAAACTTTAGAAAAAATCAGGGCCATTGAATTAGATCCAAAAATGGCTAAACCCAAAGCGAAACTCCGTTCTTCTAAGCGCCAAGAAAATCACCAAGGCCAATTTAGATCTCCTACGCTTTCAAAGCATGGTGACAATGGAACCAAAGCTCGAGGTAGTCACCATCCTTCAATGGTTCGGTGAATTTAATAGACTTAGGTCCAGTGCATTTGAATGCAACAATTCAGTAACAGACGAACCCTATAACATGTTTCAAATTCTGGCAGAAATCAAGGCCAATCGAACTCAAGTGCAGTGGCACCTCCATCAGCTGTATACTTAATTGTGCCATTTTTAGAACTCGTAACAAAAGTTGGACAGTCATTTTATAATCATCTTGTAATTTCAGCTTCTTATTGACATTATCGTATTAAAAGCTTGTCTAGTCGCTGATGCTGTTTTTTCATTTTCAACAATTTTTTTATTAACAAATCTTTTTTTTTTTAAATATCTCTTTCTTTTTTGATAATGTTGTTTCTCGAAGCCAAACTTCGTATCAAATTAGCCATTCTAGTTTTTGTTTAGGTTGGTTTGACAATCCAAATGAGCTTATTGATTTGCTTCACTTCATTGGGGCTCTGTCCCAAACCCAATTTTAAGCCGTAACATTTCATTAGTCGAGCCATTACGGTCCAGGTTCTGTGCGGAACCAGGCCAGGGCCATGTTAATGTTTCCATTCTCTGCCCTCGACAAAGAATCCGGGAGAAAGCAAAATTCTTCAAGTTACAAGAAATATGAGTAGGTCTGGAGTGGGCTCGAATCACATAATCTGAGTTTGAGCAAGGGTCGTCCTAATTCGAAATCAAATCAAGTTTATTGTCAAGTGAATAAATCAAACTCAAATGAACCCTTATTTGAATTCGGCTTGACTTGAGTACACCCTTAGATATAAGTAACAATTAACAAATTGTAAATCCCTTACGTAAAATTGTCCTGAGGAATGAACATCAGTGTCATTGCAATAAACTTATAGACTAAATATTTTTCCAACTCGAGTTTCTTCATTTTCTTTCACTTTCTTTTCTACCAACCAACGAAACTCTTTAGAATCTATTTGATGACCACCAATTATTAAATATTTTCTTTTAAAATATTGTTGTTTTATATAGGGTAAAGTCTTATCTAAGTTATTTGAATAAAAATTTAAGTTTAAATCAAATAAATTTGAGTTAAAGTTAATGATTAAATTTATTTTTATAAAATATGTTAAATTTGAGTTAATCTAAATATTTAAGTACAAATCTATTCGAATCAAATTTAAAGTATTTTTTTAAATAGAGTTGAACTTTAATTCATCGATTTTGACTCGATTTTAAATTGATTTCTTGAATAAAAAGGGATTATTAATTAAATTTTATTCAAATTGGACCCAAATTACATCCACCCTTAGTTCTAGGCGGGTTCTATGCGGACAAGGGTTAGCCTGGCAAAGATTAGTTTTGTTAGAGAAAAGAAAGGCAAATTTTTTCTTAATCAGAAATTGCACGACTGCCTCACTTTATTAAGTCATCTAATAAGTAAAAATCCCATGCCATGTCATGCTCCTACACGTGAAACTACAAATTGCTCAAAACCCTAAACAAATGTCAAAATGATTTCACATGCAATGCTGGCTGGCTGCAGCACCTGCACGCTGACCATGGTTGGAAACAGTGGTTAAAGTCGTCGATGGTCTTCTTCGGCTGATGTGGACCCGTGGTTCAACACATGGGAGTGAATAGGAGTCCACTGCCGGCGCATTTCCTACTAATCATTACATTATCATCAACTTATGCGGAGATCTTTGAGCTCTGTTCTACGCCCTGGACCTATCCTACCACTACACTCTCTCTCTTCCTGAATTATTTATTTAACGGGGTCAAACTTCTAGGTTTTTATTCGGAGTGAAAAGTTTCTTCTTAATTAATCTACAAAAATGATGAAAAAAAAAAAAGTGTATGATAATTTTTGACATTTTGAAAAATATGTCTGCCAGGTGCCAATTAGCAATGTTGAAAATACCCAGAAAGCATCATTGTTTGGTTGATTGATAGAATTGAATTCCATCCAAACTTAATTCTGGAAGAAGGTTTAATTTAATTTTAATTAAATTTAAATGAGTCAATACAAAATTGATGAATCAAGTTTCATAATAAATATAAATATAAATTAAATTAATTAAAATTTAAATTTATATCTAATTTAAAAGAGTTAAAACTTGAATTAAATCTTAAACTTTATAAGTCAATCAAAGATTGATCTTAGTAGGATCAATAGGAATTAATTGATCCCGTTAAATTTGAAAAAATTATAAATAATATATTTAAAATATCAATGTAAATTTGACTATATTTTAACTCAAACTAAATTCGAATATAATTTTATTTTGAATTAGATTTGAGTTAATTTAAATTTAAATATTTGAATTAACTTATTTTATAAAATAATTTTATTTTTTGATTTAAACTTAATTTATTCTATTTAAATTCAAGTAATTTAGATAGCATCCCACCATGATTGATACCCATATCTTAGAAGTCATATTCGTTTTGGTTTTGGAAAATGATTGAAAGGTGAGTAAAATATTTAATTGATTTATTAATAATTGTTTTTTAATTGTATCTACCTACTTGGGGAATATATGCCAAAGAATTCCATGCAAGGGCTGACTTTATGCGTCCAATCGTAGCCAACAGAGTCAAAAGACTTAATCATTGTCATAGATGATGTGACACCTGTCCCTGCAACATTCACATTCATATTATATAAAATTTTAAATAGCAAATGATTCGGCCTCACTTTTTTAATGGTATCTATGCGCACTACATTATCAAAATTGAACTACCATGGTATTATTTAGGCAATTTACATAATTTTATCATAACTATCTACTGACACGTGTTAGACGTAAATTTTCTTCTTACAGAAACTCGCGCTAGCGCAAGATCCCAGTCCTTCGATCTCTTGAAACTGAACCCTTCGGGCGCGCAATGATGTGGGGATCCGATCCAATTTAAGGACCGCGCTAGGAGAAGCGTCCAAACAAGAAGTCACTTTAACCTGATTAGGAAGGGTAGGTTCTCTAACTTAACTTGAATTTATTTATGTTGGATTTGACTTAATAGTTGATTTTTTTTTAAATTTAGTTAAGAAATTAATTTAAATTAATTTAAGATATATTAATAAATTATTTAAATTATATTATTTTATCAATTATAATATAAAATAATATTATTTTGTTAATAAATTATAAATTTGAATTGGATCTTGAATAACAAATTAAATTTACCTTTAATTTTAATTTGAAGAACTCAAACCAAACTCAAGATCATGTTTTTATTAAAGTAAATTTTGAGTCAAATGATGTTCAAATTCAATTGTATTTGTATCCACTATTTTATGAGTTTTACAAATAGACACACACACACAAAAAAACATGTATGGGTGAATTTGAGGCGAATTTATGTCTACGTTTCAATGAATTTAAATTGTTTTTAAAATTTGCTAAAAAGAACTAAAAAATGGTTGAAGAAAAAAAAACCCAAAAAAAAAAGATGGTTTGAGGTGAATTTTTTTCTATTTGAATTTGAATATAATTCTAGCCTATGTATATTAAATAATATATTGATTGTCCCTTAGAGTCCGGCAACGCTTTGAAAACGAGACGTGTAAATCATTAACGAATTCAAGCAGGCGTGTAAGAAGTTGCTGCATTCATATAACAGGTGGACTGACTGGACAGGAGCTGCATCCGCACCCTTGAAATGGAAGCAAGCCTGCCCCCAGTCCTTCTCATCATTCACGTATGAATTTACGGACGTTTCGAAGATTAACTTTTTGAATTTGAATAGATTTATATAGATTTCAGAATTAAAATGAGCCTTGGTTGAAGTCAGTAAATAGAATTCAGTCCTATCCTCAAAGAAAAATCCGCCTGAAAGATGAAAATAAAATACGAGGGTGACGTACAAGTATCCATCTGGCGTTGACACTTCAAGACCTTTACTTTACGACTGTGCGAAAGAGAAAGAGAATCTGCCTTTTTAGCTTTTGGCGCAGCGAGGGGTGGATGGGGGAGAAAGGACGGTCTGCTGTGTTGGTGTCCATGTGGCGTGTGGGAAGTTTGCATGATCGAGGCGTGGCGCCGAGAGTGATGATAGCGTCAAATGAGTATTAATCATGACCATGACTGGGTCTTAAAAAAGAAACCCATAACAACGCTAGTCCTTTCTTTCTTCTCTCGTTTCACTCAATTATATTTTGGCCTCCCCACCCTATGCTCCCACATCTAGAATGAATCTCTTCTCTTCTACTTTGTTGGCCCCTCTCACCATCATTATCCCCATTCCTCTTCCATTCACACTTCTCTAATTCAATTTAATATCTAATTTCTTATATACATTGTTTTAAAATTTAGATGGATTCAATCAAAAATTGAAAATAAATATGATTCATATTCAAAATAAAATTTGTTTTGATCATCATATCATATTTGATTTAAGGTTAATTCGATCGAATTGTTTCATATCAGACTTCAATAATTTGATAAAACAAAAGTTAGTATGATTAAAACTTATTTTAGAAATTTAATTGTATTTAATTGATCGGTAAATCAATATTATCTATTTTTTATATAGTTTGTCGTTTTTTTTTTTTGTTATTACAGTTCATTTCCATTATTTAATTTATTTTTAATGTTGATTTGATAAATTTTTTAAGATTTTATCATTTTGGTGTAAGTGGCTTAATAAGTTCCTCAGTAATCAGCAGTTAGGCTGTCACATGAAAATGTCATTGTCGGTGGGTCTC
This sequence comes from Anacardium occidentale, assembly GCA_026122585.1. Classification (NCBI taxonomy): domain Eukaryota; kingdom Viridiplantae; phylum Streptophyta; class Magnoliopsida; order Sapindales; family Anacardiaceae; genus Anacardium; species Anacardium occidentale. Next base: position 31,012 of record JAJEJH010000440.1, read on the forward strand.
AATCGGACTTATTAAACCGGCTGATCCGTTCAAGTTTTAAAACTTTGCTTGTACGCATTACATTGCCTTACGTCTGTAACCATCTTATCCATTTAATGCCGCATGTGTGAGACCAAAAAGCAGGACCAGGACAGAATGTGCGTCTCGCTTCGTTGTCAAGGATGGTGTGTTATATGGCTGCTTTTCTTATGAAATTCTGGCTCAAAATGGGGAACCGCATGTCCATAATCAACTTATTCTAAATCCTGCATATATTCTGTGAGAAAGCCCTACAAAATTTTCGGCCAATGCAAGATGTATGAACAAGAACGAATTTTATGCATTGCCTCCGGCAGCTCCCCACGTGTAGCAAGAGGTTTCTGATCGAGCAATTAAAGACCACTTAGCAAACTTGTCCACTTAGGGTTGGATTTGATCCAAATTTTGAGTTCGAGTTAATTTAATTTGAATTTAAAATTAAATTACTTTTTAAATTGAGAGTTGATTTTTTAGAGTCAAAATGATATTTAATTAGACCTTATTTATGTTTAATTCAAATTAAATCTAATATTAAATTGAATGTTTCAAATATAAAAAGTAAGATCAATTTAAATATAGTAAAATTAGATTTAAATCAAATTAATTTAAATTTGACATAATATTTAATTTAAATGAATCAAATTTAAGTTTAAATTAAATTAAATTAGTTTAAATTTAATTGATCATTAAAATTTTATTAATAAATTTATTTTTTTAACTATTTTTTTTGACTTTTATCTTTCTTCAATAATTTTTTTTGGCATTCTACTGTTATGCTTTGATATTGATTTGACATGATTGGAGACATAATTTTCCGAACAATTTACCAAATTGTTTCCATGGAAAAGGATTTGGTCTTGGATGTTTTCCCAATTAAATCAGACTTGTTGCTATCACTGCCATTAATAATGATATTATTCTAGAACCTTTATTAGAAACTTCCCATTAATGATAGAATCAAAAAAAGATTTTATCACCACAAGAAAGCATAAAAATGTATTGATACAGTGTATCACCATGTACAATGTATTCAAAATTATTTCCAAAATAAAAATAAGTTATTTAAAAATTAGTTTGAATTTTTTCAATTCGAATGTCTATATTTAATAATCGATTAATTGAAGAAAATTGATTTTAAAAAATTCAAAAATTTTAATAAAAATGGACAACTTTCTGAAATTCAGTTCAAAATTGATTAATTTAAAATTCAATTTAATTAATCTCTGAACCGGTTAAGGTTTGATTTATAATCTTCTTTAAATCAAAATTTTGATTTGATTCAAAATAATATTAAATTAGTTTGATTAATCGGTTTTAAATATTTCTACTTAGAACACATCTGGAACCTAAATATCCAATTTTCATTTTAACATTTCTAAACCCATGTCAAATTCCACCAATTACGCGTATTTTTTTTTAAGTGATTTAATTTATCAATCGGGAATTTGTCTTTGTAGCTATATTTTGGGAATATTCAAAGAAAGTAAAATACAACTTCTTGCTTCTTGTATGAGTAAAAAGGAATTCTGTTATTGCATGAATGAAAAAAAAAAAATTTACATATTAAAAATTATTTGGTTACCAAACATTATTTAGTAGAAAGTATTGTCAGCAAATTGAGCGTCCACTAGAAAAAACAGTCAACGGGTTCTCACAGGGATGAGTTTTCGGGTGGGCCATCTATTCAAATCATTATCTATGTACTACTTAAATTACCAGGATACCCTTATGTAAACTTGAATTTAGTAAAATTATTATTAATACAAGTTCCACGACAAACGAACCGAAAGCCAGCGCGGTTACGTAAAAGTGTGTGAAACTAATGACATAGTGGACTAGTGGCCGGATTGAAATATTCCCTTTGAAAGAGAAGTTTACCATCGTTGAAGCTCAACGAGCAGAGTCTGCTTCTCATTAACTATAAATACGGTCAGTTGTTTTACTCTGTATCAGACTGTATTGAATCGAAATAGAAAACCAGAGCAGCGGCTTCACTCACTGAGCCACTTCGCTTTTATGCTATCTTACTAGAAATATTCATCATCGTCAATGGAGCTCTCTCGGAGCTTGAAGTTTCTTCTCCTCTGGATTTCTTTGTTTCAAGTAAGAATCTCTGTTACTATTGTCTTCTTCAATTTACTTTTTCTGCTTCTGGAATTTGTACATTTCTGAACTAGAATTGCTGTTCACTTTCGGGAGTTAGAGGAAAATCGGAGAAAATGAAATTTGAATTTATTGTTAATATGTGCTGTTTGCCTGTTTCTCAGTCTTTGAAGTTCTAAAAAGAACTGAAAACGGAACTGTTACGAGAGACCGTCTACATAGTCTCTTATATGGATGGAGAAAATGCGACTCCGAGAGTCGTCTTTGTTTTAATTTACAATTAAGAATTAAAGCGAATGGATTACTTGTTTTGCTGAAAGCTGAACTGAATTTGCTGTTATATATATCCGCAGGTTTTATATATTCTATCTATTGTTCGAGCAGAGTTGTCTGATACGCGTATGCTTTTGACTTCCAATGGCGTGACAGGGTGCGGTGGTTACTGTTTTTCAATGTTTAATTGTAAATATGATTATTCATTTTCAGATTAAAAGTGAAGAGTTCTTTTAGGCTACATTCATTGTTCATGTCACTACTATCAAAGAAATAAGACTTAAATTACTCAGAGAATTGAATTATTCTTACGGCCATAATCCATACTACATTGGGGAAACAATTTGAATTTTGGATCTTACTAAAAGTATGTTTTATTGTTCAGTGTGAAACATGCTGAGGGATATTGTGCAATGCATGACATTTGTGGAGCACGTAGTGATGGAAAAATGTTGAATTGTCCTATTGGCTCCCCATCTGTGAAGGTATAAAGTGTGCCTGCTCTGGTTTAAATCTGCAGTAGTTGTGTTGGTTGATGATTTTTTCATTAGTTGGTTTTGCATGACATAGTTGCTTGTCTCTTTTAATTTTGACCAGATTTTGTTTTTAAATTATTTCCTAGAGCATGATGATTTTGACGCTGCCTTTTGTGGTTCCTCTTTAATCAATTATGGTTAACAGATGTCTTTAGAACTGTAGTAGATAAAATTCTGCTTGATATTCTATATGTTTGAAGTTTCTAAAATCTTTCTTGATAGTGATTATCTGATGATTATATCTTATTATGTTTCCCAGCCAGATGACTTTCTCTCATCAAAGATTCAAAGTTTGTGCCCAACAATTACTGGCAATGTTTGTTGTACAGAAGCTCAGTTCAACATTTTAAGGTCACAAGTTCAACAAGTAAGATTTTATCCATGCCTATTCTTCATATCATGTCCTTTGATTTGAGGTATTGGTGGGTGATAAAATCTTGCTTTGGTGTAGCAATATAAGAAATTTGCATTACCTTGTTACTTTCTTTACAGGGAAATGATGCTATGAATACCTTATAGTAATGTGCCTATTAGAGGAATGTACTTACTTGGAAGCAAGCTTGGATTAAAGCTACGTTGGTCTGCTATATTCTGCAACTTGGCTTATGATCTTTAGTGGTTTTAAGTTTTGAGAACAAACCTCTTGTCTTTCACTTGACCTTTAGCTTCTAGATTCATTTCTTTCATAGGCCAGTAGTTACATGTTCCCTATTAAATGGCGGTCACAAATTTCTATTCATTGAAACTATTTAATAATTTTAAAGTACTGGTAAAATTTAAAGTACCGCATGTTAAACACTCACCTTAAAGGTCTCTTTGGTTTCTGGAGTTATGTTTAAAGCAAATGACCTTTGTTACATTGAACATGGCTTTATTTTCTATTTTGTGGTGTTTAATGTGCCAATAGGACATATATTTGTTGCTGTTATCATATATTTAGGAGCTGTTTGTTAAATCTGTTAGGTTCTGCAGTTTGTTACCTTCGTTCATGCTGCTATTCCTTTTCAGAATTTCTGCTCTTTTTGCACATATATATGATTTTTATGTATATGTACTTTTTGGCAGGCCATTCCTTTAATTGTAGGCTGTCCAGCATGCTTGAGAAACTTTCTTAATCTATTTTGTGAACTTTCCTGCTCTCCAAATCAGAGTTTATTTATCAATGTGACTTCTGTTTCTCAGGTCAGCAGTCCCAGTTACACAGATAGAGTCTCATTTCATGAGATCTGTATGCATCTATATAATTCTTTTTGTTTTCGATGAAACATCATCATCATTATTCATTATTTATAAACATAGAATTTATTGTTTTTTTTCTTCTCTAAATTATGTAAAAAACTAGTTGGTCCTTCTGAAGTATCAAAGTATTCACTCATGTCATTTCTTGGAATGTCATGACGTTTATACTGTCGATCCACCTGTTGTGACTTGGTTACATCGCAACAGTTTCTGCACAGTACTCCTTGGGCATAAACTATGATATGCGCAAGATATTTAGTCTACATTTATCTGAGAACTTTCTCTTATATTCTATTGTTGTTCCAAGGCATATCTCAATTTGTAGGGTTCTAATATGTATCTGCCAATTCTACTCTTCAAAAATATGGTTTGCTTCACATTCCTTATTAGATACAGACACACCTGGAGGTACATTTAGTTTATTTAATGAATCATATTCTTTCTGCAGGTTAATAACAATTTGACAGTGAATGAGATAAATTATTATATAACTGACACTTACAGTCAAGGGTTATATGAATCTTGCAAGGATGTAAAGTTCGGAACCATGAATACTCGGGCTCTAGATTTTATTGGTGCAGGTGCTCAAAATTTTAAAGGTAAGTTGATACTTGACGGTAGATCTCTTTGGCAGATAGTCTCATTGATAATTTTCACAGGCAACAGAATGATTGTTTTATCCGTGGCGGTTATGAACATTTAAGTTTTTCTTAATCTTCTCATGTTTTCCTACAACTTCTTGTGCTTTGCATGTTTGCCTTTGGCAGATTGGTTCACTTTTATTGGTAGACAGGCTGCTCCTAATATGCCTGGTTCTCCTTATGCAATTAAATTTTCCCTAAGTGCTCCTGAGTCATCTGGGATGAAACCAATGAATGTAACTACTTATTCATGTAGCGATGTTTCACTGGGTTGTTCTTGTGGTGACTGCACCTCATCTCCTGTGTGCTATAGTACAGCACCTACTTCTCCTCATAAACAGAGCTCTTGTTTTGTAGGGATTGGTTCTCTTAAGGTAAAACCTGAGTATTATTGATTCACATGTGGCTGTTGCTTTGTTTTACTTGATTGTATTGGAAGCAATTGCTTTTAGTAAATCAAATTGCATTTAGACATCTAAATTGTGTAAACTAGGTATATGCATGGATTTCTAATTTTGTTTCGCTGGATGACATTTGCAGGCCAAATGTATCAACTTTGCTTTAACAATCTTGTATATAGTACTGGTTTCTGTGTTTCTTGGGTGGGGTTTCTTTCATCGTAAAAAAGAAAGGAATATAACCTTTAGAATGAAACCATTTTTGAATGTGACGGATGGTGGTGAACTCCATCCTGTTGATAGGCCAAAAGATGAGAACATCCCCATGCAGGTACCTGCCAATTTTACTGATTCTGAAGTATTATGTCTCTAAGAATTGTTATTCACCTTAATCTAATTTTTTTCTTGAGAGATAAGTGAACTTTAATTATATATTAGGAGCCTTGGAATGTTATTGCACTTTTCTGTTTTTTAATTGGAATACTTGAAAAATTAGTAGCATTCAATAGTGAAATTCTAATGATTGTTTATTCCGTTCTCTCTTTGAATAATTTTAGATGTAGTGTCCATTTGCCGGTTAGACTCTGATGCCAATCTATACCCAAGGGATTGTTGAAGCTTGGCATTTGTTTCTCTAATAATCTATTATTCTTTGTTTTCATCCTTATAACTCTCCCTTTTTCTTTTCATTACTTCCATCTCTTAGTTATATCTTACAATTTAGTTATCTGAATTTTTATATTAGATGAACGAAGATGCTTCTCAAACTAGAAAAAGGATTCAACTTTCAATTGTGCAAGGATATATGTCAAGTTTTTACAGGTCAATATTGCCTATCCTATGAATGCTAATATTCTTTTACGTAGAATGATATATGACTTTATGGAAACATATTTATCTTCAGGAAATATGGAACATGGGTTGCTAGAAATCCAATGCTCATATTAGGGTTGTCAGTGGTTACAGTTCTTCTACTTTGTTTAGGTCTAATCCATTTCGAGGTGGAAACACGTCCTGAGAAGGTAATATTTGACACTATATAGCTTTTGACATCTTATATGCAATTTAATGAATATATGTGGAAAGCAATGAGAAGACTTCGATAAAACTGATTAAAATGTTGATTTAAGTTTGTAATTTGAGATAATTTTTGATATGTATTGACAAACAAAAAGCATACAATATATAGGGAATTATAATTCCTAATTTAGAAAAGACTATTTTACACAAATACAACTACCTAACTTATCACATTCATATGTACAACTCAACATCCTAATCTAATATGTACAATTCAACATTCCTTTCAAACTAGAGCATATAAACATATGTATCAAACTTATTACAAATGAACTCAATGCGAGGACTTTTAAGAGTCTTAGAAAGAATATCTGTAAGTTGATCATTAGAGTTGATGTGATTGGTAGTTATACATATAGATAAGACCTTTTCACGAATGAAGTGACATCAATTTCAATATGCTTAGTCCTTTCATGAAATATGGGATTAGAAGTAATGCAAAGTGCTGTTTGATTGTCATAAAGAAGCTTCATTTGTGATACCTCTGTAAATTTTAACTTTTACTCAATTGTTTTAACCACACAAGCTCACAAGTAGCCAATGCCATAGCACAATATTTTGCTTCTGCATTAGATTTAGCATCAACATTTTGTTTTTTACTTTTTCACAAGATCAAATTGCCACCAATAAGGATACAATATTCTAAAGTTGAATGTCTATCAAATGGAAAACCTATCCAATTGGCATCAACATATCCAACAATTTGGGTATAACCTCTATCTTCATTCAACAATTTTTTGTTTGGTGTTCCTTTAATATACCTCAAAATTTGAATAACTGTATTCCAATGAGAGCTATATGGAGATTGAAAGAATTGGCTGATAACACTAACTGAAAAAGAGATGTTTGGTCTTGTGATAGTAATGTAGTTGAGTTTGTCTACTAATCTTTGACATCTCTCAAAATTTATGAGTGGTTCCCTCCTTCTGTTATAAGTCTAGTATTAGGATTTATGAGAGGGTCAATAGGTTTATAACCCAACACCTTTGTCTTTTCCAATATATTCAAAGCATATTTATTTTGAGAGATAACTATACTTGACTTAGATTGAGTAACTTCTATCCCAAAAAAGTATCCACGTAATCCTAAGTGCTTGGTTTAGAAATGGTCGAATAGATACTTCTTTAGTTGGTCGATGCCCATTTGATCATTACTAGTAATAACGATATTATTGGCATGAACAACAAGATAAATGCACTTCCCTTGTGATGTATGCTTATAAAATACTGAATGATTCAACTCATTTCGAGTCATACCAAATTCTTGAATGTTAGTGCTAAAATGTTTGAACCAAGTATGCGGAGATTGCTTTAGCCATATAGTGAGCATCGAAGTATACAAACCAAACTAGACTTCCTTTATGCAATAAAACCAGGTGGTTGCTCCATATAGATTTCTTCCTAAAGCTCACCATGAAGGAACACATTCTTAATATCCAATTAAAATAGGGGCTAGTGACAAATGACAGCCATAAAGAAGAACAACCGAATTAAGGACATGTTGGCCATTGAAGAAAACGTGTCACTATAATTCAAACCATAAATTTGAGTATAACCTTTGGCAACCAGTCGGACTTTAAGCCGATCAACTTTACTATCAGGATTAGTATTCACTGTATAAACATAGCAACAACTTACAGTTGAGTGACCTAGAGGTAATAGAACCAACTCCTCAGTACCATAATGATGTAAGACAATCATCTAATCCACCATTGCTTGCCTCCATCTTAGATTAGAAAGAGCTTCACAGATAGATTTAGGAACTAAAACTGAGGATAAGTGATAACTAAGAAAAGTTTAAATAGGGTGAGGGTTATGAGAGGATCGTACAATTTTGTGGATGACAATAGAGAATTGATCATCAGGAGGTAGGACTACAGTTGGGGAAAACTCAAGGGCCAAAGTAAGTCAAGAGAACTTGTCAAATCAATAGGAGTGATATCAATACTTGTAGAGGAATTAGAGGGCTAAGATCATAAACTAGTAATAGTGTTGAGAATAGAGTGGGTTCAAAAGGCTGTGGAAAAGGCTCAAGAGGTGGACCAGACATGGAGGGCATGTTGAGGAAAAGAGGAAAAATAGGCAATGGTGACGGAAGAATCTAAATAATTAGAGATTGGTTGGTAGATGAAGAAAAGTATGGAGTTAACTTGAAGAAGGTAACAACAGCAAAATTGAAGTGAGGATGTGTCGTGGGAGAGTAACACTTGTAACCTTTATGGAGACAAGAATAACCAAGGGAAATACACTTGATAGATAGAGTACACAATTTATCATGCCTTGGGAAAAGGCTGTGAATAAAACATGTGTAGCCAAAGACATTTGGTGGAACAAAATATAAAGGACGATTGAGAAACAAAATAGAATGAGGAATTTGATTTAGCAAGATTGATGAAGACATCCGATTAATTTGGAAACAAACAATGAGAACTGCATTAGCCCAAAAATGCATGGGAACATGAAAATGTAACAGTAATGTACGGGTAGGTTCAATAGATGCCGATTCTTGAGCTCAGCAACCTCATTTTGTTGTGAGGTGTAAGCACAAGAAGATTGATAATGGATCCCTTGTGAAGACACAAAGTTTGCGAAGGGAGCTGAAAAATTTTTATATGCATTATTGCTATGTAAGATACAAACAGATGTATTAAACTAAGTCTTAACTTCAGCACAAAAGGATTCAAATATTATGAATTTCGGAAACAAGGTCAGAGAAGAATATGCACAAAGATATATAAATGATCTTAATTTCCTTGTAATTATCTCTGTGTTTTAGCATTACATAAATTTAAGATCAAGTTGTTGTCCTATTAATGTTTCTTTAATTGATTGAATATCTTTCTACTTTTAATTCGTTTTCTGTTTCAGCTATGGGTGGGACCTGGGAGTAAAGCTGCAAAAGAGAAACAATTTTTTGATAGCCACCTAGCCCCTTTTTATAGAATTGAACAGGTTCAGCAACATAACACATTGTTTTCTTGATTATTCTTGTCACCTCATCCAGTTTCTTCTACGCATGTTTTATTAGTAGGAAAAGGGTCATTTTGAAAAGCTAGACGACCTTCATTAAAATGAAGGTTTTAATGAATTTTTTTTATTGGATATTTTTTCTTTCATAATTTACAGAGAGAAATAACCAGCAGACAGTTTGGTCTTTTCAAAGGGCCAAAAAAGACCTGTCACCTGGAAACTTTTGCTTTAATTGAAACTTTCATTATCCAGGTGTTTTCTTGAGATATTGCAGTAGGATTTTTCTAGCTTTCCTTACATTGTGGAGCAGATAAATTTATGGAGCTCTATTTTCTCTTCTTAAAGAGTTATAATGTTTGACATCGTTTGTCGAACTGTACTTTCTGAATTTATTTTGTGTCTGAATCAGTATACAGTTATACAACTGCTCAGTTATTTATTAGTGTTTTACCTTTTCGCATTCAAATGATGAAACAGCTTTTATAATCGGATTCGAAAAAGTTGAACCAAGAGAAAACGTTATCATTGTATGTCAAGGACTTAATTTCTCTGAAAAAACTAATGTATTTTATATTTTCCAGCTAATATTGGCAACAATTCCAGATGCTACGCATGGGAAGCTACCCAGTATTGTGACACAGAGTAATATTAAGTTGCTTTTTGAAATACAAAAGAAGGTATTAGTCCATTACAGCATGGTTCTCTAACATGGTTGCATCAACTTGGGAGTCACAGTGCATTGTAGTTGTTGAATCAAAGTTTGTATATCTTGTTCATGCTTTTTTCTTGATTAAGTTGGATTGAAAATCTTACAATCTAATGTCACCAAATCTTAGATTGATGGACTTCGTGCAAACTATTCTGGCTCTATGATATCTCTGACCAACATTTGCATGAAGCCATTGGGCCAGGATTGTGCCATACAAAGTGTTTTGCAGGTAGCATGCTTGCTTCTTGGTTGATTTCAGGGACTGACATGGATGCTAATTAAATTCTTCTTGATAAGTGTTTAATGCAATCATAGGGGAGGGATGTCTGCCAAATGAAATACCTGAAGTGATACACACACACACACACACACACACACACACACACACATATATATATATTCTCTTAATGGTGCACAGGCTCACTAAATAACTTATAAGCCTTGTAGATTCTCCATGTGCAGTGCCTAGTTAATTTTTTGCTGTAAACTTTTGGTCTTGCTGTTCACATCCATGTAATTGCAGTATGTTTATTCCATTTCCTATTTTCTATCCAAGCCTTGTGATAGGCCGAATTTTTCCCAAAGTTGCCATGCTCTTTGTTGTATGGCCATATGACTCAAATTAATATCCATGTCTTAGTGATTTTCCATTATGATGCATAATCTAGTGCTAACATTTTTTTTTTATCTCCTTTTATGATAGTATTTCAAAATGGATGCTAACAATTTTGATACTTATGGAGGAGTTGACCATGTGAAGTATTGTTTTCAGGTATGCATTGGTAATCTTGATCTCTGTGTTAACATTTTGGATGCTTATGTATAAATTTTTGAACTGTTTATATATTCCAAATTTAAATTCTGAAGAAAGACTTTATAAAATATGAAATGAATATGTTGATTATATATGTGCTATATGAGTTACGTATAATATATGAATGAATATTTTAATTATATATGTGCTTAGTGAGTTGTGTCTCCGATGGATCACTGGATTGATGGTAGTGTCACTGTTAAGGCGATTGAGTGATGCTAAACATATCTTATGACATTGAAGCTGCTTTACTTAAATTTATACCAATGCATTCATAAATATGGAAACTGGGATATATGTTGCCAATCCGGCTGCTATTTTTGAATATGAAGTTTAAATTCACACTTGCTGCACTGTTCTTTTTATATAGCACAAGCACTATGTTTTGTCAGAGTCCAATAAAATATTACTTGGTCCAAAAGACTGAAAAATGCAATTGATAGTAAGGCTCATGGAAAAAGTATCAAACTGTAGTAGATTTTCATCTGCTGGTCTTTTATGACTAAACAAAAGAATTATATTCGCATCTTTCTTCTGGATTGCTGACAATCTATTTGCCTTGATGATAAATTTCATATATTGACATTGGTACAGCATCTAGGTAATATATTCTATCCACATTCTAGATCTGTAATACTAGCATTTAAAAAGCCTTTTCCTTTAATATTTTTTTGACTTATAGCTCTCCTTTTTATCATGTTGATCTTTTCCTGAAATGGGTCTGCTGACTGGATTACATATTTTTTCAGCATTTTACCTCTACAGACTCATGTATGAGTGCTTTTAAAGCCCCACTTGATCCAAGCACTGCATTAGGAGGTTTCTCTGGGAACAATTATTCTGAGGTAATTTTTTCATCCCTTCTTAGTTTCTGTGCTACTGATCATTGAGGTATTTAACAAAAAATAACATTTACATGACAGGCATCTGCATTTATTGTAACTTATCCAGTAGACAATGCTATCGATAACCAAGGGAATGAAACTAAAAGAGCAGTGGCCTGGGAGAAGGCCTTCATTCAGTTAGTTAAGGTTAGTGCTTTATGACTTTTTCATTTACTGATTGTTGTCACTTTATGATTGTTCTTCTAGCTTGTTAAACACTTGGGTAGAGTGTCACCCTGCTTTAGGAAGCAGTTGCAGAAAACATATATCGATGTTTATCTTCAGTACATGATATGTCATGTTTTTCATCCATTCTTGTATTTCCTAATTGTTACTGAAGTTCCATCATCATGCTTTCTGATTCTCTTTCAACTTACATCTTTGCTGACAGGATGAGTTGTTGCCAATGGCACAGTCTAAAAATTTAACACTTACTTTTTCTTCGGAAAGTTCCGTAGAGGAAGAACTGAAAAGAGAAAGCACTGCTGATGCCATAACTATACTGGTGAAATTTTGAGTCTTGAGTTGGATTTTCCTTTTAGAGAAATAATGTTTAAAGATATCTTTATGAAATTTGGTTGAGAAAATAATTATGTAGTGGATTCTACTGATTTAGACTAGAAATCTATGATTTTTTTTTTTTTTGTCAACATGCCAAATCTACTCTATCATCTGTGAATATGTAAACTTTTACTCTATAATTAAAATTTTTACATAACTCAACTCCTGTAAACTTTAAACCTTAAACCCAATTAGTTGGGGTTGGCTGGCTACTCTTTTCCCTCGCTCTTCCTTCTTAGAGGCAAAATTAAATGCTTTCGTACTGATTACATATTGCCACCTCTTTTTATTTCAGATAAGCTATCTAGTAATGTTTGCTTACATATCTCTTACTCTGGGTGATACACCTCGCTTATCTTCCTTCTACATTTCTTCCAAGGTATGAAATTATTCTCTACTTTTCCGTACATAATACATTAGAAACTTCCTTCCATTTTTCTCTGGATTATCAGAAGTATATGACTGGTTCAATTTTAGGTACTGCTTGGTCTTTCTGGTGTTGTTCTTGTAATGCTATCCGTTCTTGGATCAGTTGGTTTCTTCAGTGCAATTGGAGTAAAATCTACTCTAATCATCATGGAAGTTATACCTTTTCTTGTCCTAGCAGTAAGTGCCATCTTTCTTTACTTTCAGATTTCCTACGGTGCCGTATGGCTACTTATTAGTTATGAGTGTGCATTTGTTTTAATCTGGTCCCATTCCAGAGATGTAATATGAACCATAAATTATCAAGGAAGTTCACTGGATGCGTGAAAATAATGATAAAGCTTGTAAATTTTGAGTGAATGACCAGACCAATTTTGCATTTAGGTCCCCATGTAATCTGTACTCTGGATTCACCTTATATATGCTACTGATTGATAGACTCATAAGCTGATCTTTTGATTGAATTAGAGAAATAGATGTACTATTTTTCAATTCTTTCTATATATTTTTTTTCTCTATGAGTCTATCTCTTCTTTTAAGTCCCGTTAATATGGTTTCTTAACTCCCAAATGACCATCAGCTTTTTCAAAACAAAAATTAGACGTTAAATCTTGCTTGTGGATAAGTATCCAGTTTTATTGTAGCTTGTAATTTTTAACTCCTTTGTATAATAGGTTGGTGTGGATAATATGTGTATACTGGTCCATGCTGTTAAGCGACAACCATTGGAATTGCCTTTAGAAGGGCGAATAAGCAATGCCCTAGTGGAAGTTGGACCATCTATAACACTTGCTAGTCTATCTGAGGCTTTAGCATTTGCGGTTGGAAGTTTTATTCCTATGCCAGCCTGTCGTGTGTTCTCCATGTTTGCTGGTCAGATACTTTTATCCACTTCAGTTGATGAATCTATGGATAGTTATTTTTATTTTATTTTATTTTTTATGATTGTCGTGATGTTTTATTCATGCTTGTTGTTCAATTCTAATTTATTTATTTTTTTGCAGCATTGGCTGTTCTGTTGGACTTCCTTCTTCAAGTAACTGCTTTTGTTGCTTTAATAGTTTTTGACTTTTTGCGAGCTGAGAATAAGAGGGTTGATTGTTTTCCATGCTTAAAAATATCTTCATCATATTCTGACTCCGATAAAGGTATTTTTAAGAGTTGTTAAACTGTTTTTATGCTTCAATATTCTAACTTTATTTTAAACTTGACATCAACTTGGACTGAAGAATATCCTTTGAAAGTTTAGGCATTGGTCAGAGAAAACCAGGGTTGTTGGCTCATTACATGAAGGTAATCAACTTTTGCTAAACTTACCTGGCAAATCATATTTCCTAGGATAGTGCTCTAACTACGTTTTATGGCATGACCTTTTTTCATTTTTAATCAGAATGTTGGCTCTTATGGCTTTAAATACATTTTCCCTACGAATGGAAAGGGCATTGCTCTCATGTTCTGTCCACTAAATGATTGGAGAGTAATCTGGAAAGTAGATCATACTGAGTGTACTACGATATTAAATTAACCTGAATTTTCATGAGGGGTAGAGTAATCTTTAAAGAATGACCAGATCTGGCCAAAGAATGATCTGCTTTATGCTCATATTATGGGTCTCATTTAGTTATATAAACTTGGTTGTAACAGTTTTGCTACCAATCACTGTCTAAATGGTAAATTGCTTTTTTTTTTAATTGGGAAGAAACAGGAATGTTTAACTTGTGCAAGATACATCACCATCTTTCTGTAAAAGTAGAAAGAAAATAAGAAAGAGCTGAATTACCTAAATAAGAAAATAATTAAAATACTAAGAGAACATATATGTGCTTAAATTGTCAGAAAAAGTGGAAATGGTACACCACCACAAACTTGATTTAATACTAAGCTTTAGCTATTACGCCTCATCTAACACAATTATAAAATCTACTTGTCTATGACATTTATAAATGCATGTGGATTGTATTTGTACTTGTGCTACCTTATGAAAATAAGAATTTCATAGTTTAAAAACTTACTTGACGAGGCATTATCGATGTTCTTTTCTGGCTAACCAGCAACTATACTGTTGTTTTGATTTTTACAGGAGGTTCATGCCCCAATTCTGAGTCTTTGGGGAGTGAAAATAGTAGTCATTTCTGTATTTCTTGCGCTCACTTTGGCTAGCATTGTGAGTTGCTCTTCTCTCTTGCTCACTGTATTCATATCTTCAAAATTATGTGAATATAGATTTTCCCTTTATGTGTTTCCATATTACTCAAGTTTGTATATTTCGAAAATTCACAGGCCTTATCTACCCGGATTGAACCTGGTTTGGAACAAAAGATTGTTCTTCCCCGTGACTCATATCTTCAGGTTCAACTTATTTGATAATACCTCTGCATTTCATGAAGAACTTGAATATCTGTACACTGCAGCTGACTTTTTCCTCTTTGTTGCAGGGGTATTATAATAATATATCGGAGCATCTCAGAATTGGACCGCCTCTATATTTTGTGGTGAAGAACTATAATTATAGGTATTCCAGTTTATATTTCTCTTCTGTGAAGTTTGATATCCGTCATAGATATCACATTGATGTCAAAGTTGAGTCAACAACAGCTTTTATTTCTTGCTTGCACTTAAACATATCTTGGTTTTATTAGCATGTCATAACAATTATACTTTTCATGCTAATGTAATGTATACTTCTCAGCTCAGAATCGAGGCAAACAAATCAGCTTTGTTCTATCAGCCAATGTGATTCTGAATCTCTTTTGAATGAGGTAAAATTTTGTCCCTTTTTCTTCCGATACATAGATGAAAATTAGTTTTCTGAGAGCAATACTCTATATGGTATATTATTCCCATGAATATCTTTTATTCTTGATCTGAAATTTCACTTGATAGACCTTGCTTTTGTTGACACAAGAATTTTGGCACTTTAGGATTCCTATAGTGATATGTATATTTTACTGATGATAAAATATTTTGAAGAGTGTGGTTGACCAATGATTTTAAACTTTTAGATAGTTGAATATATTTGGGCACCTGGTTGTTTTAAAGGTTCCCGTTTTCCTTAATGCAAAATTTTGTCTTCTCTCTAGATTGCTAGAGCATCATTAGTTCCAGAAACAAGCTACATAGCTAAACCAGCTGCTTCATGGCTTGATGATTTCTTAGTATGGATATCTCCTGAAGCATTTGGTTGCTGCCGAAAGTACATCAATGGGAGTTATTGTCCGCCCGATGACCAGGTCATAACCCTATCATTTCAACGCATTTTTTTTTTTGTTTATTTATTAATTTTCTAGATGGTTATAACATCGACCCTGAGATTTAACATAATATCGACTTAAAATATTGTCTTCACCCAAGTATTGGAAATATGAATATACCCCCATGTTTTGGAAAATTTTTTGCAACCCCTATGGTTTGGAACACTAGTGACACCCCTTGCAATAAGAAATATTGCCTGAATCCTTTATGGTTGGAAAAAATCATTTGTGCCCCTAGTGATTTGGAAATTTTTTACTATCCTCATAAAAAATTTATCCTAAATATCATCTAAAGACGGGGATAAATACTAAAGGCAAGGATGCCTATGATATTTTAAAAAAAATATATTTATGTTCACCCTAATTTCTTGGTGAGAAATGTCTACTATTGTTTTGCTTGAAAGAAGCATGGGTAAATAATCACATGTTCTCCTATCTCTCTCTTGGTTTGGATGACCTAACATGTCTGTCTATCAAAGTTATGGGTTGTTAAATAAAAATAATAATAAAGATCCTTATCGTGTTTTTGGTTTTGGAAAACAATTTAAATCCTAATATTAGCTCGAGTTTGTAACTATGTTGAATTGTATATAGATGTTATCGAACATAGTTTACCATCAATTTTTCTGGATATCTTAACTTTGGTGCCCTTTAGGTCCTTTGTATTGCATTCAGATTTCACCAGCATACTAATTCAGATAGTCTTTCTTCCAGCCTCCTTGCTGTCCAGCTGGTCAAAGTTCTTGTGGCCTGGGTGGACCATGTAAAGACTGTACCACGGTAAAGTACACACCTTACTCTAGAGAAATATTTCAAGTGAATTAGATCATGAAAGCATTGGTGTTTCGCATTTTCAAAACTAAGTGGCATAATTATTTGATATTTGTGTTCTTCAGTGCTTCCACCACTCAGATTTAGTTAATGATCGACCATCTACTGCACAATTCAAGGAGAAACTTCCATGGTTCCTCAATGCTCTGCCCTCTGCCGATTGTGCTAAGGGTGGTCATGGTGCCTACACTAGCAGTGTGGAATTGACAGGTTTGTAGGATTGAATTTGTTCTTTCATGATTACTTCCAATACAAATCACAAGTTAGCACTTAGCCATTTCAGTCTAACATGTGTTGTGTTGTATATTTGTGCACTATTACTTTTGTAGACTTTAACACATATTTCCCTCACAGGTTATGAAAGTGGCATTATCCGAGCTTCGTCCTTCCGTACTTATCATACACCCCTCAACAAGCAGGTGGGAGTATGAGAAAATTTTTTTATAATCAATGAAATTATGTGTATATTGTTGTTTATCTTCTATTGCATTGTACAAGCTGCTCACCTTTCTTTCAATCATAATTCCTTTCAGATTGATTATGTTAATTCCATGAGGGCTGCTCGAGAGTTCAGTTCAAGAGTTTCTGATTCGTTAAAGGCAATCAATGTCACTGACTCAATAGTTTCACTTCTTTTTCCTATTAAAACTTTTTCAGAAATATATTTTCTTGCTGTTGTCCATTGCTTCTGGTTATGGCTCAAATTTTTCTTGGTGCTGCTGGCAATCATTTATAATTATTAAATCTGATTAAACTTCATTTGACATGCTAACTTGAGCTAATCAGGAATGATTGCTGTTGTTGTGTCTGCATATATACCTAATAGACTCTGTATTAATTAATCTGATTTTCTTTCCTGTTGCAGATTGAGATCTTTCCATATTCAGTGTTTTATATGTTTTTTGAGCAATATCTCAGTATATGGAGAACAGCATTGATCAACCTTGCTATAGCTATAGGTTAGTGTTCTAAGGAGTCCTGTGCGTATTAACTAAACTATAATGCACTTTTCTAGAAGTTTGGCCTTCTAGTGATATTCATGGCAGTATTACGATCTCTTTTTCTAAAGTGACCATATTGTGGCCGAGTGTATCATAATGATTGCTACACGGAACACTACTATATGTTTCATTGCACAATTTAATTCATTAGTGCAAAACTGCTATAGTAATTTGAAGTTATTTCTCTAGTAAAAAATGCTAATTTATTTATATTTTGATGATTTTACCAGGCGCAGTATTTGTCGTTTGTTTAGTAATTACATGGAGGTAAGTGTAGCTAGCAGGATGCTGTGGGTTCAGTTCTGACCAAATGAATCACTGTTGACTTTGTTCCCTCTTTGAATTTTAAATGTAGCTTTTGGAGTTCAGCCATAATTTTGCTGGTGTTGACTATGACTGTGGTGGATCTCATGGTACTTTGTTTCAATTGTTGATGATATTTGACTGTCGTTGTAACTTCTTTTTTGCTAGTGTTATGAGTTTTATTTTTCTGCAGGGTGTGATGTCAATTTTGAAGATCCAACTGAATGCAATCTCTGTTGTTAATCTTGTTATGTCTGTTGGCATCGCTGTTGAGTTCTGTGTGCATACAACACATGCATTTTCGGTTAGTACCACCTTTCTACCTTGATGGTGGGACAAATTCTTTTAGCACCACTATCATTAACATATTCATTCAAAACCCTTCGTAATTTCATACTTTCTCATTTTGGTTCTTGTTTTCGTGGAATGTTCTTGAGTATTTCTTTTACAGGTAAGCAGTGGAGATAAAGACCAGCGTATGAAAGAGAGTCTGGGCACAATGGGGGCTTCTGTCTTCAGGTTCTTTTTCCTCTCTTCCCCAGAAAGCTAATATTTAGACTGAAAACCAATCTCAACTGATTAATCTGAAACGGATAGTACTTTATTGATCCAGCGTATTAATTTGTAACTGTGTTATTTACTATTCGGACAATATGCCTTTACTGAGGGTGCTGAACAATTCTGAGGTCTTTAGAACCTAATCAACAAAATTAAATCGTATCCCCATTTAAACATAATCATATAGTAACGTTTTCTAGAAGTAATGATGTCTATTTATTCGCCACCTTTTCAGTGGAATCACACTCACAAAGCTAGTTGGAGTAATTGTTCTTTGCTTCTCGAGGACAGAAGTCTTTGTGGTACCTATTCCTACATTTAATTCTCAGCTATAGGGACCAACATTCTCCTGTCCAGTTGATATTTTCCTGTTAAATTATGCAGGTTTATTACTTCCAGATGTATTTGGCATTGGTACTTATCGGTTTCTTACATGGCCTTGTATTTTTACCAGTAAGTACTAATATTTAAGATACTTCAATTTAGGGCTGCTATTGATCCGAGTCGAGTAGTACTGGTCTCAAACTCAGCTCAATAAAGTAAATGCAGGGCTCGAGCTCAGCTCAAGAGTAGTAGGCTTGAATTTTAAATATGAATTGTTAACTCGAGTTTAACTCAAAAAATTATAATAAAATCTCGTAGTTTATATATTTATCAATTATTCTTCATATTCAAAGTTCAGTGTCAAATTGTATGTGATAATTTTAAACGATGAAGAGCCAAAAATAAGGAAATGATAAATATAAGATTTTAAGAGTGTAAGGGGAATATTTTAATTTTTAAAAAATTTATTGATATTATATAATTTGTTTAAGCTTACAAGTTCACTGAATGGAGTCGCAAATACTTGAATCGTTCAAGCTTGAGTTCAGTTTGATATAAGTTACTCGTAACTTAATTCAACTGCAGCCCTATAATTACTCTGATAGTAAATTTCATAAATTTTTTTGCCTTCTATAAAGCCTGGAAGCGAAAGTTGAGCCAATAACTCCCTTCGTCTTCCACATTTGCAGGTTGTGCTAAGCGTGTTTGGTCCGCCATCAAGATGTGTACTGGTGGAGAACCCAGAGGACAGACCAGCGGTTTCTTCACAGTAACAAGCAGCCCTCCGTTGGTGCCTCAAGGGAGGTTTCTTTATTTTCAGTAAGTGTAGGTTAAAATTAAATTCTGCAGTTTTGATAGTCAAATTGCTTCTATCTCTATAATAAACCCACAAAGCTACATCAAATAGCTTCCCAGATGTAAAGTGTATCTTCAACGACAAGAACAAAAAAAAATTCGTGTCAATATCCTTGTCAGCCCATTATGTACAAGCCATTTTTTCCCAATCAACGGGAGCTTGACTGACAGAAGGGTCCGCCGGTGAAGAGTTAAATCAAGCCACGGACCACCCATTTCATTTTATAATTAATTTTAATTATACCTGAATGAGATGCTATTGGAAATTTAAAAAATCAATTAACAATGGAGGGTTAAATGGGGTTTAACAATATAATTTTATTTAAAATTTGATCTAAGATGATTTAAACTCAGTTTATTTGATTTAATTTTGAACAATTTAGGTCAAATTCATCTCTAATCTTCTTCTCAACTTAGATCGAACCAAGGAGACTCAGTTTATTTGTTGAGCTTAAGAATAAAAGATATCTATCCCAAAGAGGCCGTCGCCATGTAGGAAGCATCAAAAAGTTCACTCACAAAAGTAAGTCTTTCAAACAAAGTCAGGAGACTGGTGATAAGCAACACTCAAATATGCATTTTGCAATATTTTTCATGATAACATAGACCGCAAAGGATTGAGATATCCAATAATAAAACATTATGTTTATAAATCAAACTAAATTGATTAGTTGAATCGATTCAACCAAGACCTGATTGCTGAGTCTTGCTCAATTGCAAGTATATTCAGTCAAAATTTCAAGCTAATATCAATATATGATTATTTATTTATTTTTATTATTAGGACTCAAGACCTACAGTATACCATCTGACTACAATTTTGTCTTTGATTTTACAATTGTTCAGATTTAGGTTTAAGTTCCAACAATGCAAGAGTATGCATCATACTTACCATATCACAATTCTATTTAGTCATATCAATAAAGCTGATATTGTGATCTGACTACTGGTTAAACCAAAAAACCCCAAACCTGTCTTTACCTGAGTCAAGACCCAATCCGGCCATGAAAACATTGGTCAGAGTAGATAAATTCTAGCCAAAAGAGAGGCAATGTAAAACATAACAGGAGATGGGCATATGAACAATCCACTAGAAAGCTTAAAGTGGAGCTTCATGTAATGACATACTAAATTAGAAATTGCAGTTACCTAATTCTAGAAGACTCTCATGTCCTACTGTCGATGTTTTCCAAACTAACTTTGGACATTAACTCGATCAAAAAGCCAGTCCAAGACTTGATTGATTTGACTGACAATAAAATCAATGACAAATTAAATAAACATTATAATAATATTCACTCAAACAAATTTATGATCCGGTGGTATTTTCTTACCAGATGAACTCTGTTCGAGTCTTCGCTCTCCAACTTCATGATAGATTAATGGTTCTAAAACACTGCTTTAACATAGCACTTAACTGACTTCCCGCCAATTAATATATACAAGAACGCCAACAGAAAGCAGTTCAGCAGCTTACCCTCAATCCAAAACTGTTACGGCCTTGTGCCATTTGGAGACTCTTTTGGGGGATAGCCGTTAAATTCCTATGCCAGAATATTATGCTGAGTGCCTTACCATCACAGTTTCAGCATCCAAGCCCGCATCAATGGAAGAATTCTTCTTAGGATCAAGAAGGGCCTCTGCTACCCAATTAACTTTTTTCTGAAAGATGACGAGAAGGATGCAGTAAGAGTTTAATTGTGTGGCTCTGAGATGATCGGCATATATCAATACACTCCTCTAAATCAGCATCACATGTTAATAAGACCCATTCACAGTCATCATCTAGGTACTTGAGATCAAATATGCTCATGTTATCACTACCAAACCGCCTTGCAATTTCTCGTACTAGATCTTTAAATTTCCAATTATCTTGCATTCGGAGTCTTATTTTCTCGTCTTTGAAGGTGACTTTTACTCTCAGCATGTCAACCTCTTGGGACATCTGGCCACAGTTTTTTGGCAAGGCAGGAAGAGTCTCCAGAATGGGCTGTTCAGCAAGAGATTTGTGGCTTTTTGACCTTGGCAACAACTTCAATCCTTGATTTGAAGCATGCAGTTCTGCTTCACTTCTGACCCTCTTCAACACAACATTGCCAGAGCTCTCTCCAACCACAGGATCTTCACAACAAGCAACACTTTTTGCAGAAAGGTGTTTCTGAGTCCCACTGGAACAGGAATGGCTGGAACCGGAACTCTGACTATAAGAAGGCGATTTCGATGCTTTGGGGCTACAAAAGCCACCTTTCGGCTGCAGGCTTGTTGGCTTGAGACAATCAGTCAGCATAGAAGTTGTAAAACAACTAGTTCTTGATACATATGGAGAAGACAACTCCGGGAAGTTTGAATAGAAGGACTCAATTTCGAAAGCACCAGTGTCACATTGAACAGAGTCAATCACAGGTTGAAGTTTCTGTAAGGAATGCCCAACCTTCTTGATTTTTCGGGAAGGCCACCGTCTTATCCCATGTTGCCTACATATTCTTTTCAAGGTCGTTGGGCAAACTGAGAATTACGAAGAAATACAAATGTCAAAATAAAAAGATAAATAGTAGAAGCTTAACAGTATTCACATTGCATGAAAGAAGATAGAGAGTGACTCTTGTATAATGCAATAAAAACTAACTTTAGTTAACTCTTTAGCACAAAACTTATTCAAGAGAAACACTAGACAAGCTTGGCTCAAACCCATAATATCCAGCTTCAACTTGAGCTCATTCAAGCTAGTGTAAAATATTGATGAAAGGTTACTGATAGATGAACAGTGTTGCCAACATGGTAATCAGTGTCATCAGAGAGATGAAAAATGTTGTCGGAAAGAAACAAACCAAACTTGAGCTGAGTTGGATCTCCAGCTCAAGTTCAGCTCATTTGAGCTGAGTCGGCTCAACTCAAATCTCCACTTAAGCATAACATAATACCTTCAGAACTACCACAAGCAAAGGTGGGGCAAACAATTTTTTGCTGACAGCAATTATTTACTTCAACAGCATATAAGCATTTCGAGCTATGCATAATGGTATTTGCTGACACAAAAATATATGGAAGAGCACAAGTAGCAACTGGGAATGGACAGAAAGATTAAAAAATAACCCCAACTTCCTTGATTCAGGTTTATGCCATATCTGTAGATTTTTCTTTTAATACTAGCAAATTTTATGGAGGTATAACAGGTGTTAATCTCCTCCTTAAACAAATACTATGATTAAAACATCAATTAACTATTCCATTACTGCCATATTGCTTACCACCAATACTCTTAGCAGCATCCTTCAGGCTCCCTGAAAAATATTGCCGAAGAACTTGCAAGGTGATAGTTTTCTCTGCCTTGGTACGCCTCTTCTCTCCCGTTTTACTCATAGCCACACTTGAGAAGCTACCCTCACCAGAATTAGAATCTCCACAATGTTCAACACTCCCTTTTTGGCCAACATCTTCTTCTTCTTTCCTAAATTCCAACAAATTTTCATCAGATACTGCCCATGGTTTTGCCGTTCGGTTTAATGAGACATCACAATTTTTTTGGATCTCCATGACACAGGATGCTGAGGATGAATTTTCTTGAGAATACTTTTCTAAGAAGGCATCTACCTTTAGCATCTTTTTGCTACTCAGTGAACCATCTGAAGGGACAATCACTTCACTAATAGGTGAACCAGTTTCTTCCTCCAACTCCTTGTCTGTTACAACCCGTAAGCTCTGAGAAACCTGCTCAATGATGATTGACAAAGAATTAAGCATCTTCATCTGTTCTTCAGGATCCCTGCAATCCTTGGGCAAGAAGAACTCCAAGACAAAGTCGTCTGAACCAGTATGGATGCTCCGCAGTCGTATTGCAACAGCACCACACAACCCAAATATCTTTGCATGGTGAGAGAGAGGATACTCGGTCTTTTTAATGGAAGTTATGTTGGTTGAGAAGCAAGGTTGGTTTGTCATAAATGCTCTCCCAGCTACACCTTGACCTTTCAGCAAGTGATGCTCAGAGCAAGCCTCATGAAAAACCTTCATATCAGGATCAGCAACATGGTAAACATGATCTACAGTGGAAACATGATGAATGTTTCCATTTGAGTGCCAGCAACTCCCTTTACCCTGTTGGATACACGGGACCCAAGTCTGAGCTAAAGGCAATCTATGAGTCTCACCAGCACATCTCAAGACCTCTTGAATCTCAGGCAAGGCAGCTTGGTATGATATCCCACATGCCTGATAAACAAAGAATTTTACACATGACCTCAAAAAGAAAATGAATCTATTAATTAATTTGCAACATATTTCTTATCAACTTACCTTTATGTTTTGAACACTAAGAGCCTCAGAGCTCCTAAGATTGACAGCCTGCAAATTAAAAATTTAGTTCAATCATGTAAACAAGATAACCAACATGCTCTAAGGGCTCATGCAGAAAATTCTTAGTTTGATGACAACTACCCAAGATCACTTGTTGATTTAGCCAAAAATGTAGCAGACCAACTCAACTTGGAGAGCCAATAATAAGCTCGGTACATAATAAGACAATAAAAACATAAAAAATAATTTTAACATACATTTTACTGAAAGCATGACTAATAGAAGTAGGTGGTAAACTTTGTGGTACTCGACTGTAACAAGTTACTTGATGCAAGAAAACAGAGAGGACGTTCAATTTTATAATTCAACATACCCCATGGTATTTGTCCATCAATATCCACATAACATTATTCCGTAGCATTTTTAATAACAGAACTGGCTAAATTAAAACACATGACCAAGCACAAAAAATAGAAGGAAATTTCAAAAAAAAAAAAAATTAATCTAATGAAAGAAATAGGACCTCAAGTGCTTTGCAAACATTTTCAAGTTCAGATCGATACGTAATCTTCCTGGTTGTCATCACAACCTCAATAACACCCAAGCAAGTCCTACTGCCTTGTTCAAAAACAGGAACGGCAAGGGTCCCATGAACATCATACTGTTGAGCATGACCAACTCGTAGATACTCATCACTTAGAAAGAATTGAACATCAGGAGTCCACTCAGGAACCTTACCCAAGAAAACACGACCAGGCAATCCCACCACATCATTGGTGTCGTCAGCAGAAAAAATATAGTCAACAGAGATGTCCCTGTACTTTGCAAGCCTCTGACAGTTACGACCAAGTTGGAAAGGTTGTTCATATGTAGTCAGAACTCGTCTATTAGCTCTATTTACAGGCATCCATAATTGAAGAAGGACATCATTATGACTTGCAAAATCTTTAATGCGCCCAAGTGCCCATATTAATCTCTTCATTACAGTAGTTGAAGGTCCAGGATTTGCCATGGGCCCAATCCACGACCTTCTGCTTATTTCAGAACCTTCAGTAATGTTATTTTCCAATTCTCTAAGGCTTCCATCAACAGTAACGATGCTCTGGCTCAGAGATCGAGTATTAAGAGGTGTTCTTCCTTGGGGTTCAATCATAGGTGAATTTCCCAGCAAAAATAGTTTTTGTTTTTCTTCTTGGTTTCCCAGGGCAGATTCGCTAGTACTTGAGATTGTATTGCCGTTGATAGTCTCTAAAGCAGGGAAAGGAAAAGATGAGTCAAAGAAGGAAGTAGAAAAAGAGGGACTAGAATGAGGGAACTCAGATCCATCAATAGTTTCAAGCCAGCATCCTTCTGAAAGCAATTCATCCATGTAGTCCAGGTCCATAGCAGAGTCCAGAGGAGCACCGAGCGTCGTACCAGGCGAAAAAAGACTGTCTTCCATGTTGATCTTTTCTCAAAACACCATTTTGAAAATCTTGTTAACCATAGAGAACAGAACACAAGAGTTTAGATAAGAATGTAACAAAATCACGGAATTAGACAGGGGAAATTAATTTAACTAAAATAATAAGAAAGAATTGATGCCTATTGCATCCCATGTCAGTCAAAGCCGCAAAATCAACAAATCCAAATACAATTGAAAACCCACTTGCTGAGGATTCGTTCAACATCTGCAGACAATGTATATCTCACTATTGACAAAAGAGAACACCCAAAAACGTTTAATAAATAACCATTCGTAATAACAGAAGTAATAAAATTAATGACCGAAAACCAAACAAATTACAAGCAGAAAGAATAACTCACCATGTAGACATTCCTGAAAATGCCCAGATGCGTCTTTCTTTTAAAAATGGTCAGAAATATTTTCTAAGAAGCAGGAACACGAACAACAACCACCTCATAAAAAGCTTGGAAGAGTGTGTCCCTTCTCCACAAGAAAGAACCCTTTTGTCATAGCAAACATTTTGAAAATTTTAACACTCCTAGTGATTCCACGCGACTTGTGAGGGAAAAAGAAGACGATTCGAACGTGTAACTGTGACCCCACGTGAAATCAACTCACATTTTGAACCTTGGGAAGCTCTCTGTAAAGTCAAAACTCCTAAGCGCATTTCTTTAATGCCAGAGGAATCAAAATTGTCCGAAGTGGTAAAAAATGGAGGCGTTGGGTATGCCACCAACTTTTGTCTCTTTAGAAGATGCTCAGCCACGGCTTTCTATTTATATATTTCCCATGTAAGTTTATTCAACACTGTAAGATAATGACAGGAGAGAACAGGAGTTGATACAACAATTCGCCTCAAACTCATTTCGAATAATAAAAAGCAGTTTCTTGTTGGGAAACTGCAACCTCGCTAATCATTGATGCAGTTTCATTGCGCTCCCATTATCATAGAAGTCTTTAAATTCGGCCTCGTAATGTAAATTCTAGAAATCTATATTGGTTTATTTCATTTGTTCAGGAGATAGTAAAATCACCACCAAGTAAAAAGCAAAATTTTGAGTCAAGAAACTCATAATGAAGGGATGAAGAAGTTATTATGAATTCTACTGAGACTCCAGTGGGATCTCTATAGTTATTATGAATTCTCCTCTGGTCCACCGAGAACCAAATCTCAAATACGTTTTTACTTGTTACATGTAGAAATCCTATTTTTTATATATATAATTTGATATAGATTATAGGAAATGTTCTTGATATAGTGGAGACAGGATTAAATTATGGTGTTGTTCCTTCTCGTACTCTTTCCTTACCTTTTGTCTCCCCATTATTTTTCAGTCGAAAAATTTGGATGAAAAAAGTGTTATTTATAATAAAACATGTGTGCTTAAGGTGATAAAAAGGTTAGAACAACCCATGATTTGATTCAAATTCTCTGATTTTGATGCAAGTCATAGGTAAAGTTTAAATTTGAATTGAATTTATTTAAATTTAAATTCGAATCTAATTTAAATGAGTAAAACAAATTAAAATTTAAATTTATAATTTTCATATTATTGAACTCAAATTCGATAGGTATTCAATGCGTCAAACTTTTAAACTTGAAACAATTTGATTTAAATAAACTAAAATGACATTTTTTTATTAATATATATCAAGACGATGTTATTTTGAAACTCAATTAATCAAATATCGAGCTCATATCCATCAAACTCATTGAATTCGAATTAAACATCAAATTTAATTTCAACTCAACTTAAGTTTAATTTGACTTAAACCTAAACTTAACTACAAAGCATCGTCTACAAAATAATGGGCTATCTTAAGCCCGTTGGGGGCATATGAGCCATGTTGGGAGCTTTAGGGCAAAGCCCACTGATACACTCAATACGATTTGTTAAAAATAACAAAAAATATTAAATATTAAAAATATAATATAACAAACTGATCCACAGAAACATTTAGTCCGTTTTGCTGAAGGCTTGGAAAGACATGACTTAAAAAGACTTTGGTATTTACCTTGCTAATGGGTCAAGACACAGCGTAACCCACCAGCATGATGCGTCGCTAAACTCAGCTGACATGGCCCTTGCGATGTACACGATGCCTAGTAATCTTCGAGAACGTCTGGCACAAGAGATGAATTGTTTTCGAAAAGGAAGGAATTGGAGAATGAGAAAGAAGGAATAGTAGGTGCACGTGGCAGGCAGTAGGTTAGAGCTGGTGCGGGTGATGAGGTTGCAAACAAAGAGAAGGTGGCAATTGTTGTGATCAATAAGTCAAGTTAGCCGTCCTGTCTTTCAGCAATTTTTTTGGATATTCCTATCTAATATTACAAATCGAGATGAAGAGAAAGTAACGCATCAGTTTATCATACAGATCCACCTACAATGATAGCTTTTAATATTAGGATCTTAAACACCCAAACCCTAACTCCTAATGTTATAAATACCCTAATCCTCAAACTTGCCCATTCGACTTCCCTACTTGAATGGCAAGAAGATTCTGCCAAATCAACTAAATTTGAATACAAAAATAGGTTTATAACTAATTTTATATATATATATATATATATATATATATATATATATATATATAAAATTATGTATAGGAGACTATTTATGAAGTATCATCCCTTACGAAGGGCGGATCTACCTAAGTAGATATACAAACGACTGACTGGACAACCAGTATTTATTGGCGGAAGATTTAGTCCAGGGTTACACAACATAATAATGTGTTTAGGAATACATAGAAGCACACCACCAAAGAATAAACATTCTTTAAAGTTTTCAACATGAAAATCAGAACCTTTCACCTCGGTGTCACCTTTAAAAGCTTGGCCTCACGTTGAGTCGAGATGCTATCTTCTGACCCAGTGACTTGTCCGCCTGTAATCATATAATCATTTCATATCAAGTAAGAAGTAAAAATATGGCCATTTATAAGCCAATATGTGAAAGGCGTGGAAGTCTAACCTGACTCCAGTAAGAGATCCAGATGCTGCGGATCTCATGAGTGACACGTTTATCAGATAAAGCATCAACCCATCGGCAGATGAATCGCTCTTGCCTGAAAATGATTGGATGAAAAAAAAAAAATTGCTCAAATTATACTAGTGTTGTTACATAACTACTTTAAGTTTAAGAGCAGAGCAAGCACATGCTTTTTACCTGGCTGGATCCCAGGATCGGTATCTCTCTCCAGGTTGTTTGAAGTTGTTTTCCTTGGGGATTATGCACTGCAATACAGCAAAATTTAGCAAAATTACCTTTCAAAGGTATAATATCATGTTTATCTACCAATCAGACCATTCAATCAACAACTCTATAAAGTTCAATGGACATTCCAATCTCACGAATATGCCACTGAACAACAATGAACCTAAGATTGGCAAACACATCAGAAGAATCTAATTTCAAAACAAGAAAGAAGCCATGAAATTCACCTTCTCACGCCTTCCAGTGCAGATATTAGGAGGAATGGGATATCTCTCAGCATGACGAACAGGATCATACCTTGAAGGGAAATAATCAACCTAAAATGAACCAGCATAAAGCACCTGGTTTAGAACAAAATCTTAAACGATAACACAACCAATTACATTTTAATATCTAATATAACAAACTCATGTATAAACAAGCATCACAATCCTAGGGCAGTAATCAACTGTTAATTTTAATTTCTTTCTCCAAAATTAAGTACCTCTTCATCCCTATGCATGAAATTCATGAAACCATCATAGTGATTGTTGTGATGAGCACACTTGGGTGAATTAACTGGAAGCTGGAGATAATTTGGTCCCAGACGATGCCTCTGAGTATCAGAATACGAGAAGATTCTAGTTTGGAGCAACTTATCATCTGAATAGTGAACACCAGGAACCACAATACCAGGACAAAATGCAAGCTGTTCATTTTCAGCAAAGAAGTTGTCAATGTTCTTGTTCAACACCAAGCGGCCAACAGGCTGCAGGGGAATGATATTCTCTGGCCATGTCTTGGTTACATCAAGTGGATCAAAGTCAAATTTGTCCTCATGATCTGGATCAATAATCTGAATGAAGAGTTTCCACTCAGGATAGTTTCCAGCAGCAATAGAGTCATATAGATCTTGAGTAGCATGGCTGTGATTAGCTCCTCCAACCTTGATTGCTTCATCCTCCAAGAGACACTTGACTCCACAAGTGGGCTTCCAATGAAACTTCACATAGTGTACTTTTCCAGCCTTACAGATCAAAGTGTAAGTGTTAACACCTGAACCTTCCATGTGCCTATAATCTTGAGGTACACCCACGTCATCAAAGAGGAAGGTGAACATATGCAAGCTTTCTGGATGGTGGGAGAAGAAGTCAAGTATCCTCCAATTTTCTTGGATGTGTGACTTTGGGTTTGGCTTAAGTGAATGGACCATGTCTGGGAATTTAATTCCATCACGAATGAAGAAGACAGGGAAATTGTTTCCCACAAGATCAAAATTACCCTGAATTCACGACAGAAAAAGTCTAAGTAAGACCATATAAACCTGTAAACCGCTACCAACTAAAAGCTTACAATTTGTAAGCTTGGTACAGTAATGATATATCAAATAACAAGTATGTGTGTATAAAAGCTTCAGAATTCTAGTTACAAAGTAAGGCTGAATCATGTTGTTCTCTAAAATTCTCATTTTTGTATTGAAAGGTTTTGTAGCAGTTTGTAAAGCTATATGTACATGTATCCCTAAACACAAATATCATATGAGCCAATACATCATCGTCTCTAAGATCCCCAGTGATGGAACAAATAACATCAATCATGTATATATTAGTGAAAAAATACTACAAAAGAAACTCTCACCTCTCTGGTGTAAAACTTCACTGCAAATCCTCTAGGATCCCTCAGGGTTTCAGGGCTGCCACGCTCATGGATAACAGTGGAGAAGCGAACAATGACAGGTGTCTGAACCCCAGGGCTACGTAGAAAATCAGCACAAGTGAGGTGAGAAATATCATGGGTAACCTCAAAGAAACCCTTAGCACTAGCTCCCCTGGCATGGACAACACGTTCTGGAATCCTTTCCCTGTCAAAGTTGGCAAGTTTCTCCACCAGATGGTAATCCTCAAGGAGGATTGGACCTGTTAAGTTGAAGCAACTCAATTTTTTTAAGCATATGCATAAGCAAGCGACTTTAATCATAGATATAAATTTTACATATTTTTTCGCCAGGCAGTTTACAGCACTTCTAAATGAGCCCAGCACATTATCACAAAATATAATCCAGCTAAAATTACATTTTAGTAAACCTTTTCTGAACAAAAAAAAGAACCTATAACTTTATACTTACAAAGACTTCATCAAATCATTTTTAGACCAATGAGAGATAATTAAATCTACTATATGTAACATTGGGAACCCATGGTAAATCAGTTTTTATTACTAGTTACAACATAAAAAATAAAAAATCAAAGATTATAATGATGACTACTAATTTAATAGAGAAGGCTGAATAGCGAAACCTCTTGGTCCAACGGTCAATGAGGAGTTGTTGTTCCAGACAGGAGCACCATAATTAGTAGTAAAGTGGGCGGAATTGTGAGCGCTTGAAGGAACGTGCTGTATTATCATAAAAACATTCATAAGAAAGAGTTAAAACAATTAATTGAATGACTTTATATTCATTTTCTTAGAAACCAAACAACTACAATCAAAACGACAACGATTTTGACTTTTTTTCAACTGTTCCTATCTTTTGCCCAAATTTCACCTTAGCAATCAAACAGAAGGGGAAACCCCAAAAAAAAAAAAAGAATCAGTAATGAACTAAATCAACCATAACAACAAACAGCACCACTTGAATTTTTTTTAAAAAAAAAAATCATCTAATAAACAATGAAATAAAACATATCGATCAAATAATTGATTCAAAATTACAAGAAATCGAAAGTAAAGCAAGTGAACCATCAGTACAGAACCGAAACGAGCAATCAATTGATGCATCAGATTCAATAATAACAAGTTATCAGAAGCAATAAAAAGAATACCTTGTAGGGATCCATAGCAGCGAGCGAGCGAGCGACCGGAAGAAGGAAGGCAAAGAAATGACAAGATAAGGCTCGAAGTCTAATTCGATATTATTTATAAACACTTGTTGTGGCTCGCGCTTCAATTTTTGGCAGCCTCAGGAGTCACGGCTTGGTCGTTATCTTCATGGATGAAAAATCAATAATTGGGCAACAAATCTCGATATTTTCATCTTATCTACTCGCCAATTTCTCATACATATATATAGAGACAGAGAGCGAGAGTTCATATTTCTACACAGAATTCTATTGGGCATCATCTTCTGATCAATTCGTTTATAAATTGCATTGTGTCCAAATGGACCTTTTAAAAATCTTAAACAGAGCAAGAAAATGATATATAGCTATGATAGTTCGAGTTTATTATTTAACTGAATTATGTTAAATTATGATTGATTTACATAATAAGCAATCGCTTCCAATTATATAAGAATAATTACGTAATCATCTTTTTTTATAAATAATTACATAATATTACTAATGAATTAAAATAAATAATATCGTGTTAATTTATTTATAAAGCAAATTATATTCAAATTAATTGTCTGTGACTTGATTTTATTTAAATCAAATTTAAAATAAATATTTACTAACTTCAAACACGAAAAAAAAAAAAAAAGAAACGGCTCATTAATACGGAGGGTCAATTATATATAACAAATATGATTGGTTGAATTGTTTAATTTATCATTATTCTTATATTACAAAATAAAAATATAAAACATTTGGACTTTGTAAAATTGACATACGAATACTTTTATTTATCTTTTGTATAAGCCTATCACATCTCCCATAAGTTGGTGAAATAACAATTGCCCCCTCGAAATTTAAGAAACTAACAACAAACTTAAATATTTCATATCACTGCAAATGTATCACTGAATTTGTAACCTACTGGCACCCCCATAAATCGTAATAATCTAAAATTGTGTTCCGATTTCTAATTTTGAGAAATCTTACCCCGAAAGGTAAAATTATCGTGCGCCGAGATAAAAGGGATCTCGGCCGATATTTCGGGGTTAAAAAACGGACACATCCGAGATACATTTGTTTATGGCAGGAAAAATTTTGTATAAAATAGAGAACGTCGTGACTCGTCGGTTCCTTATCCTGGGATTTGGCGTTTTCTACGAGGGGATTGGTAACCACTAAGGGCGAGAAGTGACATGGACCATTTTGAGGATGCCACATAGGCAAAAAGCATAGAAATGTGTGCACCGAAACCCAGAGAGTGGCGAGGATAGAGTTGAAGGGCAGCTTTTGGATTGTAAGGAGAGAGAGTGTGATAAGGTTAGTGTGGATGTGAGCGCAGGCTAGCCACACGCCTACTTCTTGGGTTGGGCCCATAATTTTATATTTGAGTGTGCCTGTATGTATAATATATATATTTTAAGAAAAATATTTAAATGATATTTTTCATGAAAAATATCAAAATTCAAGTTCAAGAACTTTCTTCTCAAAAATCAGTTGACATTGGGTTCATTTTTTTAATCTAAAAAAGTCAGTTTAAGATTTATTTTTTTTAAATAAAATCAATTTAAACTCAAATATTTGTACAATCAAAACTAAAACCTGAGGTTTGTTCATTGGTAAGCTTCAGAGTTCATCTACAAGAACATAAAGTTGAAACTAAGATCTTGGTTTCATCTTTGAGATTTCATATTTTATCCATCTTTTCCGCTCCTGATGGGTTGAGGCAAGATGAATTTTGAGTCAAGGAAATTTGAAGAAAAAGTAGATACTTTTCTGTTGGCCTGAAAACATTGCAGGCAGAGGAGTGAATTTAGGGAGACTGAAAGATTGTGAAGCATATCAGGAGAGGCTAGGACTGAATTTATTTTCACGTATCAGGTCAATATAGATGGCAGAATGATTAGGGGCATGGTTATTTGTATGGATATGATAAATCTTATTGATGAAAATGAAAAGAAATGTCAGGAGTGTACCTACAAATTTTAAAAAGTTTATAATATTTCTTAAAATAGTCTTATAATAACTAAAAGCTTATTATATTTAAAAGGATGTATTATACAAAATGATTTATGGTATGAAAAATTAAAATTTTAATATAGAATTGCACAATCATGATTAAAAGTGAATTTGAGTTGAAACAACTCATATTAAAATTTTTATTCACTCAAAACAATTTTACTTATTTTTAATAATTTATTTATTATTCGATAATACTATTTATGACATTGATAATCCGCTAAAATACTAATTATTGATTCAATAGATTTCAAATTAGAAATTATAGATTTTAATTAAATTTGAGTTGGTCTTTCTCCAAAACCCAATTGGCCTCAGGTTGTATCCACCCGTTTGCCCATGTCATCCTAATGCATCCACATAAATTTTTTTGGCAGAGCAGTAAAAACCTTAAAAAGAACAGATCCAGAGGCAAATATTTGTACGTGCGCTAAGAATAAAAGCAGTTGGGCAATAGAAAGCTTACCAGTGGCATGGGTTCCATGGTTGGCCGACCTTGGACCTGCGCTCACTACATCTTTGGAAGAAGAGCATAGCTGAGGACTTTTCTAGTCCCCAGTCACACTTGTTTGGTCCGTGAGTGCTTCAAAATCTGTTCATAGAAGTGCCTGCATAACCCAGGTAAAGATTCAGACTGAGCAAATTGTTGCTGCAATTTTTCCAGTTGAGGAAAACAAGCTCCAAATAAATCCAATGCTCCATTTCTACCAAGTCCCTGAAGCTCCCAAAACATCACCTGATACACCATAGTCATTAGATTCAGCACCTGAAGCCACAACAGGGACAGTATTCGGACGATCTGGACCTCCATAATCGGTGCCAGCAGCAACAGCACACCAGCATCCATTGATGTATATGACAAAAACGACGGAACTGAAATAAGATTTGGTTCTATAAAACCCTGTAATTGAAATCAATAGATTGAAATGCATAATTGCAACATCGATCACCTGTAAGGATTATGGGCAAGTGCTGGTAGCTTCCTTGCCACGGGAACAAAAGAACTCCTTAAGTAACCACAGTCGAATCGCCTTCCTTCGCAGCATAATAACTTTCTCAATAACATGCAGGTGGCTGTAACTCTGCTACTGATCAGCTTGAAAGCCAGGTTGATGAACTGGTACTTAAACTCGATTTTATTTTAAATTTAATTTAAACTGATTCAAATTAAAATACTCCAAAGAGTTAAATTTTAACTTGAATTTAACTTATTTGATTTTAACTCAAATGATTGATAGTTTAATCGTTTGTTTTATTTATAATTAGAAATCACTCAATCATTTATCTGTAAAATATTTAATGGGACAAAAATAATGTTCGAGTGAGGACGCACCTAGGGTTTGGTTGTCCTCTGAGAGATAGACTCTTGACATCAAGGACTGTTTATTGGCTGGGAAAGTGCAATTTTGACCTGGGAGGGTTTCCATTTTGCCAGCAGCAAACCCAGACCGTCTGAGCTCCAGATTTTGCTACCACTCTATAATTCTAGAACAGAACAGGCCAAAGCAGGACACATACAGGGAGAAACTGGGCTAATCCAAGCATTAGAATTGACATGAACAGTAACTTGAAAGGCGGAACGGCTTTTATTGTATGGAACTACTAGTGAAAGAGTTACATAACAGACAAATTTATTTCAATTTAGTACAATACAGCACCGCAGATGTAGGACTATTTGACATTCTTTGGACAGCAGAGCAGACACCCCATAAGTTTTTCAGTCCTCGTTGATGCTTCGCAAGTTGGAAACATCCAGTTTTAGAGTCACCTTTATATGGATGGCCTCACATTGAGACGTGAAGCAAGCTTCTGACCCAGAGATCTGTCAGCCTGTACTCAAAGCAGAATACAAAATCAATTAAAAACAGCGTAACTAATTCATTCAACTTAGTTGAAGATGAAGGAAAGGGAGCTCGCCTGAGTCAAGTATGAGATCCATATACTGCGGATTTCATAGGTAATACGAGGGTCAGATAAAGCATTAACCCACCGGGTGATAAATCGCTCTTGCCTGAAATCAGTCAAATTATTCATGCAGAAAAGATATGAGCATTATGTTTTCACAATTTCTTTTACTGAAAAAAATCAAAGCAAGCTCAAGTTTACCTGTCTGGAGCCCATGATCTGTACCTCTCTCCAGGTTGTTTGAAGTTGTTCTCCTTCTCAATGACACGCTGTAGTAAACAAGCATTGCCGAGCATCCATTCAGTCAACAATTCCATTTTCAAGAATATAGAGAAGTCGAGTGTATATATATACCTTCTCACGCTTTCCAACAATGATATCTGATGGAATGGGGAATCTCTCAGCATGACGAACAGGATCATACCTGGAAGGGAAGTAATCAACCTGAAATGGAGGCAACATAGCATCCTTTTAGAACATGACTCTCTTGTCGTGCCGAGTTTTATTTAAAGGTATGATATGAAAATAGTTGTAGAAATCGAGTTTAAACTACGTACCTCCTCATCCCTATGCATGAAGTTCATGAAACCATCATAATGGTTGTTGCGATGAGGACACTTGGGAGCATTAACTGGGAGCATCAGGTAGTTTGGCCCCAGACGGTGTCTCTGGGTATCACCATAGGCGAAGATTCGAGTCTGAAGCATCTTATCATTGGTGAAGTAGATTCCAGGAACCACAAGACCAGGGTTGAATGCCAGCATCTCATTTTCCGTAAAGAAATTGTCAATGTTCTTGTTCAAGACCAGGCGGCCAACTGGCTGCAGGGGGATTGTGTCCTCTGGCCACCACTTGGTAACATCAAGAGGGTCAAAGTCTAGTTGGTCCTCATGTGCAGGATCAATGGTTTGGATGAAGAGCTTCCACTCAGGAAAGTTCCCAGCTGCAATTGAATCATAGAGATCCTTGGTGGCATGGCTATGGTTAGAACCTCCAACCTGGATTGCCTCTTCATCAGTCAAGCACTTAACTCCACAAGTGGGTTTCCAGTGAAATTTAACATACAGATGTTTGCCATTCTTGTTGACCAGAGTAAATGTTTGAACTCCAAAACCTTCCATGTGCCTGTAATCAGTTGGGATGCCCACATCGTCAAAGAACCAGGAAAAGGTGGACAAGCTTTCAGGAAGGTAAGAGCAGAAGTCCAGGATCCTCCAATACTCCTGGATATGAGTCTTTGGGTTGGGTTTGAAAGCATGGATCACATCTGGGAACTTAATTGCATCACGGGTAAAGAAAACCGGGAAATTGTTTCCCACAAGATCAAAATTACCCTGAGTATTTCACCAGAAAACTGTAGTCAGATAAGTGCCTATCAATATAACTTTTCTGAGCAAAAGTATCAGAAAGATCCTCACCTCTCTGGTGTAAAACTTCACTGCAAATCCTCGAGGATCCCTCAGGGTTTCGGGACTGCCACGCTCATGAATAACAGTGGAGAACCGAACAATTACAGGCGTCTGTACACCCGGGGCTCGAAGAAAATCAGCACATGTAAGGTCAGAAATATCATGGGTAACCTCGAAGAAACCCTTAGCACTGGCTCCCCTGGCATGGACTATACGTTCTGGAATTCTCTCCCTTGTAAAGTGCGCAAGTTTCTCAATCAGATGATAATCCTCAAGGAGAACGGGACCTCGAGATCCAACAGTCAAGGATTCATTGTCGTTCCAGATAGGAGCTCCGGCATTAGTAGTCATGAAGGGGGCATTGTAAGCGCTTGATGGAATGTGCTGCACATCATCACCATACAAACAAATTAGCCCAACAAGCTTAGAACACCGTAACGATAACTAGTATTCTTTTTCTCTGTAACTCATTGTCTCAGCAACCAAACAAAAGCGATGCCGACTAAAACAATTTGACGGCCAAGAGGGAAAACCTGGCATGAGTAGCAACATGAGTACGTAAGTGAATAATCTAGCTAATTAAGAACGTTCGTTCAATTTGGAAGCTCGTTCTCATTCAGGTCAATTTCGGAAACTACGTTCTGTGGGTCAATTTTGGGCCGTGTCATTAAGATGCTAAAACTGGAATCACTTGGGAAAAAGAAACCTGATTTTCATACCGAAAACACAAGAAAATGTTCTCATGTTTATTGTTTTCTTGTTTGCGTTTACATTATTCTAACGAGGGGTATTAAATTCTTGCTAGAGTCCCCCTTGGTTTAAATCCTAACACCAATTTATATGAACTGAATTAAGTTTAATCAAGACTTAATTCATGATCAATTTGAATCTAAAAATATTATTTTAAAATCAATTTTAAAATGATGAGTTAAAATTCAAATTTATTAAAAATAATTTTATTTTAAATTTAATTTAAACTAGTTTCTAAAAGAATATTAATTTTCAGATACAAATGTTGAACGCAATTGAAGATATGAAAATAGAAAAAAAAATCAATTTCCATTTATATATATAGAGGGAGAGAGACTTGTGAAACAGTCGTTTTCAAAGTATAAAATTAAAGGAACTCCCAGTTTTCAGGTATATGCATCTTGAAAATAATAATATTTGTTTGTTTATAATAACAGTCGTCAGAAATCGTTCAAAAAATAGCGATTAATTTTTCGTCAACTCCTGTAATTTTAGGCCTTTCTTCTTCTTCTTTTTTTTTTCCAGAATAAACGAGTTCCGAATGCTGGTGCCTGCTCATGATCAGTCTTATGAATATAAAATAATGAAGTAAGCGTAATCTGTGAAAAAGGTGTAAACATCTCTAAAAGTATCGAGATCAGACTGAGCTGCACAAAACTGAATCAGTCACACAAATAATGCAATATCAAAGGCAAACGATCAGATCAGAAATCAAGAATATGAAAGAATCAATAAAGAGATTCAGTAAAGAATGTAAAAGGGCAAGAAGAAGAAGAAGAATACTTTGTAGGGATCCATGGCGAGAGCTTGTGACGTGAAGACTGAAAGGG
The DNA here is from genome assembly GCA_026122585.1 of Anacardium occidentale. Taxonomy (NCBI): domain Eukaryota; kingdom Viridiplantae; phylum Streptophyta; class Magnoliopsida; order Sapindales; family Anacardiaceae; genus Anacardium; species Anacardium occidentale. The sequence goes on from JAJEJH010000440.1 coordinate 69,467, forward strand.
AGATCTTTTCAAAGAGAGGTGTGAGGAAAGGAGGAGGGTGATAGTGGAGAGTGCATGAGGCTTAGGCCATACTTATACAGGCCTCGTGGGTGGCGCTCGTAGTATTTCCCGATTTAATCGTCGCTCATTACACCGAGTTGTCAATTCGTGGGACCACACACGTGGCTAGTGTTTTGTCGTTTTCTTGTAGCCTTTTTTTTTTTAGTCGTTTTCATGTAGCTGGGTACTGGGAAATCTGTTTCGTTGATAATTGAATAGCTTTTAATTTTAATATTGTACTTAATCAATCATTTAATAATAAAATTAATTATTAATGAAAACAAAAGTGCCCTGATTTAAAAAATATCAATATTTCAAACTAAATTCAAATATAATTTAAATTTAAATTTGAAATTTAATTTGAAGTTGTAATTTAAATTTATAAATCAAATTTATGATTTATTAACAAATATATTATTTTACTCAATAATAAGTAAAATAACGTTATTTTGATAATTACTTAACATTACTTGATTTGAGTAATAAATAAAATTTAAATCGAATTGAGTCATCTATCTGACTATTGAGTCATATTAAGTTAAACTTCTTCTAATTTAAGTTCAACTAAGTTTTATAAATAAATTAACTCTTTTAGTAGAACTCAACTCATGAGCTAGATTCAGTTCGATTTCAGACCAACCTTATCATTAATCCATTTTCCTTCTTCCAAAGTCTTATGTTTAAGTAGGGCACTGACCGCTTTTAAAATGTTAATGGATATAAATTTACCATAATCTTTGTTAAATTAACATGTTATGTTAAAATATTGTTTTGTGTGTCTTCTAAAATATTCTTTGTGTTAATAATATATTAAGATTTTTTGTATTGTTAAATTATAAAATTAATTAATTAAATTATTTATTATTATTTATAATATTATTTATTAGTTAATTAAAAATAAGAGTATTTGTCCAAAAATAATAATAATAAGTAAGGATAAAATTGTAAATCTATTGATACCTAAGATAGAGTTTATAATTAGATTAACCTTATATTATTTGTTATGTCACATTGGTAATATAATAGTAACAGATATATTTTTTTTTTTGGTAATTAATAATAATAGATATTGTTACCTACTAAATAATATAATGTTAACAAAAAAAATATAAATTATCGTTTAAGATGATAATAAGAGAAGTAAGGGTCAAATACACTAATCTCGTCTCTATTCTTATAGGATAAACATTTTCCCAATCCCACTGTGTCCTTGATGCAAAGATAATAAAGATTCCTCGTCCTCATCCTTATAAGGAAAACTTTTTTTCGTTTGTATCTTGTCTTCGATACAAAGATGACAGGGAATCTCTATCCTCTTATTGTAAAAAAACAAAATCTCTCTTCTCTTTTATATTCTATAGGAAAATTTCTTTTACCCATTCTCTTTGAAAAAATAATAAAATATTTGTTCAGTGTCACAACATAATTGTGATATTTTAAAACTTTAATGGGTAATTTAATAGATAAGAGTTAAAAGGAAATGTATAAAGGAAAAAATGAGTCGGAGATATATTTACTCCATCCTTGCGCCTTTCTTGATTGTCATCTCTAATTATCGAAAGAATCAAATATCATCCAAACTAAATACCTCCTAATAATAATGTTACCTATACAAAATAAATTAATTGGTCTCAAACTTGAAGAAACAAACAAGTATTAGACAAAAAAATTAAGGTTGGAGATAGACTCAAATTCAAAATAATTAGCTCAATATCATTTTTAAGAATTGAAGAGTGAAAAGATAAATTTGATTTAAAAATAATTTTATTTTAAATTTGCTTTAAAACCAATTTAAAATCAAATATTTAAATCAATTCGAATTTAATTTATTTTATAACCATTGCTGTTGTAATAATCAATATTAGGATTTTTATTTGTTTGAAATATAAAAACTATAATTTAGATGTTAAAAGATCATGCTAGACTTAAACACTTCCACTTTGCCCTTCACCCCTATAAAAATGGTAAATGAATTGACAAGAAGTCGTTCCAATTAATTTGCCGACTAGGCTGTTTATCAGAAACTTAATTATTATCACGTATTATAAGGTATATTTTTCAATAGAAAAATAATTAAATCAATAAAAAAATATAATTAACACGTTATTATTTTAATTAATCATACATCTTAAAAATTTTAAAACTTATTAAATATATAAATATTATTTTATTACCTGTTTAAAAAAATATATCAATTAATTCAATATATTTATCACATTATATTAATTTTTAATTCATACTAAGATACATATCACATTGTTGGATGCATGTAGCATATAAACATGCAAAGAATTATCGCCAAAGGACTATTTCCCACCCATAGTTTGAGGCAGGGACAAAGTCCCACCTACTTAAGTTTAAAAACCCAGTCTTTCACCTTAACTCAATTTTTTATAATTTTTTTATTGAAATGACTAAATTATCATTTTAAAAATTAAAAATTTATAATATAAATATAAATAATTTTAAATATAAATATTTTTAAAAATTAAAATATATTTAAAATTTTAAATTTAAAATTGAATTACTGGCCAAGCAGTAATCGGGTAGCTGTGTGGCCTATACAGGAACAGTGTGGTCGATCTCGCCTCCTTCTCGCGGAGGTGGCCAAATCGGCCGCTTCTAGTTTTGGGAGGAGGCGGCCGTATATGGGCTACCTCGGCAACATTAGGAGCCTAAATGGTCGTGAAAGGCCAACCTTAGCCCTAATCGGCCGCTTTCTCCTCACCCTTTTATTTCGTTTGAGGTGACTAGGATTTTTGGTCGCTTCCTCCAAAACTTTTCTGAGGCGTACTGACCGGACCGCCCATCGAATCGAAGGCCGACCGCCTCCTCCTCGAACCGCCAAGTGATCTGGGGGCCAGTTACCTCGATTCTATTATATGCCACCGCCGCTTCTGGTACAAGGGCGGTGGTCGCCTTAATTTTAAATTTTAAAAAATATTTTTAAATTTTTAATATTTTATATTTAGGCTAAAATTTATTTTATTAATATATAAAATTTAAATATTAAAAAGATAAAAATACCTCTAATTATTATTGTATATTTATTATTTTTAATATTAAAATTAAATTAGAATGAGAGACTGTACTTTTAAACTTAAGCTGGTGGAACTTTGTCCCAGTCTAAAATTATGGGTGGAACATAGTCCTTTGGCCAAGAATTATTCATGGATATATACCAAAGGTGGTCAGTAGTTGACTAGAAATTGGAGATGAATCTGAAGAGAAAACGTCTGGAGTAGTTGGAATCTGAAGTGAAGAAGATCAGTGTGACGTAAAATCAAAGGAAAATATGGGAAACAGATAAAATCTTTAACGAGCAAAGACACGTCATCAAAGAAAAAATCGCAAACACATCATTTTGTCTGGCGTCAATGGCATTTTTGTGTGCCACCCGCCGTTCCAAATTAAATGTTATTTAAAGGTAATTTGAATTTTTATTTACTGTTTAAATAAAAAACAAAGAAATATTGTCCATAATGGTCCACCATTTTTGTAAGTATGTGATTCTTTTCGGTCACGGACGAATAGGTTATACATAAGAAATTTTTGCATTACAAGTACAACCGATTTTTAACATTCTGATATCGAATGGTTATTGAAAAAACAAAATCGGCAAAATTGAAAGTTTGATCATGTTAATATGTATAAATAATTATTATATTTAATAAAAAATAAAAAATTAAGATATTAAAATATATTTTAATTAAATATACTTAACATGATAAATTAAATTTATTAATGATAAAATTAAGATTAACATTTAAAAGGATAATTAATTATTCTTTTTTCAATTAAATAAAAAATTATTAATTTTTTTTTAGACCGGAATCAATCCACATCTAGATTCGAAAAATCAACTGTAAATTAAAAGATAATGCCAAATAATTTGAAATTTATGATTTATTAATTGTTTATTATGAAAAATCCAAAAAATAATTGAGTGGAAAAGTATGCTGATAATTAACCCTTCATCCTGTTCTCTGCCAACAATATGACACAAGTGACTCGGAAAGGATGTTGCTTGTGAAAGAAAAGCGTTGAATTTGAAGCCTTGCCAAACAGTGGGAGGGTCCCCAACCGACAATGACACATCCCCTGCCCATGCTGCCCTGGACCTTTGCCTGCCCGAGGTTGGTGGTTTTTTATTTTTAAACTGAATTTAGTTTAAATTGAATTTATGACGAATAAGTTGGATTTAAATTTTATTAAATAAATATATAATACTACCGATAAAATATTAATATAATAATTTATATCGATAAAAAAATAAAAATATTATTAATAAAATAAATAATATTATTTAATATATAAATAAATTAATTTTAAATTTAATTATTAAATTAAAATTTTAATTTAAGATCAATTTATTTGAAATATGATTTCAAACTAATAGTAACCCATTTTTATTATTTATCAATGTTGTTTGGAAGTTCTGTTATAGCACAGTTTAAATTAAACCCGATTATTTTAAATTTTAATAATTTAAATTGAATTCAATTTAAAAAATAGTCATTGAGTGAAAATTTGTTAACAGGTTAATGTGATTGACAGTAGGCTAAAAGGACTTATTCCCAGCCAATGTTTCACTCAAATGCGTATTCTCACTCTTTAATTTTTGAAAACTTAGATATCTATTATTTGATTATTTTTTATTTAATTTTATTAATATCTTTTATAAAATAATTCAAAATATATTTATTAAAAAATAAAAATTTATAATAAAATTATAAAATAATATTTAAATATAAATATATTAAAATTTTTAAAAAATATTATAATTTAAATTTTTTAAAATAAAAAGACAGTCATCATCACTATTAACAGCAGTTATCGATAATTGAATTAGATGATAAGAAAAGGCTATCAGGTTCTGTCGTCCTGATTGACAAAAATAATCAAATCTAGTCGCCTCTTATTTTAACAAAAACAATCAGATCTCAATAATTATATTCGAAAACAATTGATAGAGCCAAAATCAACTATTTACTACCATTTCCACCTTTTTCGCTGGCCCTTTCGAAATAAAAAGTGACTATCAAATAAGATGGTCAGATTTGGTCACCTAATTCTATTATTGGTGATCACTACCACTGACACCGATGACAGTGGTCCTTTTTTATTTTTTTTAATTTTTTAATATATTTTAATATTTTAATAATATTTTATTTTATAAATTTTATTTTATTATTTTATACATTATATTTAAAAATTAATCAAAATATTTTTTTAATTATTAAAATTAATTATTAAATTATTAAATTTAACTATTAATTTTAATAAAAACAACTTTTTAAAATAAAAAAATGCGACCGACATTTAAGCGAAAATTTGGGAGAGAATATGTCATTTAGCTATTGACAATGTCATCAAGTTGCTCCAGTTGAATAAATATCTGATTGTTTGTGATATGATAAGATAAGAACAGACTGTACAAAAGCTTGTCCACCACAAATATGATTTTCTGGCCCACCGCCCACTTGGATTTTGCTGCCTCAAATTTCTATAAACTTGACTTTACTAATTGGGGTGGCCGGCTCCACCATCAAACTCCCACATCCTTCCGTTTCAATTATTACAATTTTATTATATTATATTATAGCCTCCCGCATCCGTAATCATGGGATTTACGTCTCAATTCTTTACGGCAAATTATTAATATTCCCTAAATGTTGGTAAAATCCCAAGTTTTCAACTACTGAATTATTAAAGGCACAATAAGACCACATGGTGGGGGTCGCTCTCCATCTTTATTGGATTGATTTTGATTTGATTTATAAAAATTGAGTTTTTACAAGTTTGAGGAGAATTGCGTTTAAATTTAATTATAATGTTAAGAGAAAAATCAGTCCAAATAAAAATTTTAA